>CM059210.1:39888244-39918244 GCA_030347435.1 Clarias fuscus
AGAGAGACAGAGAGAGACAGAGAGAGAGAGACAGAGAGAGAGACAGAGAGAGACAGAGAGAGACAGAGAGAGAGTGAGACAGAGAGACAGAGAGAGAGACAGAGAGAGACACAGAGAGAGAGACAGAGAGAGTGAGACAGAGAGAGACAGAGAGAGACAGAGAGAGAGACAGAGAGAGAGTGAGACAGAGAGAGAGACAGAGAGAGAGACAGAGAGAGAGACAGAGAGAGAGTGAGACAGAGAGAGAGACAGAGAGACAGAGAGAGAGAGAGACAGAGAGAGAGACAGAGAGAGACAGAGAGAGAGAGAGAGAGAGAGAGACAGAGAGAGAGACAGAGAGAGAGTGAGACAGAGAGAGAGACAGAGAGACAGAGAGAGACAGAGAGAGAGACAGAGAGACAGAGAGAGACAGAGAGAGAGACAGAGAGAGACAGAGAGAGAGACAGAGAGAGACAGAGAGAGAGAGAGAGAGAGACAGAGGTGTATGATGATGTTCAGAGAGATTTATTCATTAACCAAAGAGTTCACTCAAGATGAAAGAAAACGGACTTATTTAACTTAATTAGTGATCAGTCGAGTTGGGAATAAAGCACAGTTACTGTAACTACAAGAATTTGTATTAATCTAATCATCACGTCTCAACTCAGCCACTGAGGATGCACAAACCAGTGTAGTCTTAGTGTCGGCCCCGAATAAATGAGGACGGTTGCGTGTGAAGGGCATCTGATGTAGAACATGTTCCTAATCGATACGCAGATCAGGAAAAAGATTTTCAAACCAGACCGGTCGAGGCTCTGGGATAACAATGACTGCCTGGGGTTAAAGTCAGCAGGAGATCTGAGGAAATCGGACTGAGGATAAAAGAGAAAGAGAGGAGGCAGACGCGTCAGAGAGAGAGAGGGAGAGAGAGAGAGAGACAGAGGGAAATAAGGAAATGTAGAAGTGCAGGGGTTCAAATGTAAACTCTGAATGCTGACACTATGACTGTAGGCTCCACAGGTGGGATGTGATGTGACGGAGAAAGAGGATGTAGGAGTGAGCCAGACAGAGTGGTAGTGAGTGTCCACACATGCGCTGACCCTAATGGGCACGTTGGAGAAGGGTGATGAGGAGGTCATGGGTAGGTTCGGGTTCCGGGGAGAGAATGTGGAGCAACAGATTATTATAGACTTCACAAAAAGGGTAGGAATGGCAGCAGTACATATTTTTAGAAGAAAGAGGAACACAAGATGCAGATGTAAAATGTACTGACAAGTGAACATTGACATCCAAATGACATTTGAATGGAGGCATGGAAATGTTTAGGAGAGATGGCAGTAGAGTTGCTTACCCCATTATTTAACTAGATCTTAGAAAGTGGGAGGATAACTGATGAGTGGAGGAGGAGTGTTTTAGTTCCAATTTTTATGAACATGGGAGATGCAGCAACACCATGGAGTTATGGGAAAGAGTAGTGGAAGCTTGGTTGAGAAGACGGGTGACGTCATTCCAAGTAAGAGCACCACAGAGGCCAAGCTGGCTTTGGGAATGTTGATGGAGACGTAGAGAGAAGGCCAGAGAGTCCCATTGTGTGTTTGTAGATCTAAAGAGAGTGTAAGGTGGAGGTGGGACTGGACCCACTGAATTGTGATTCATACACATTGCATACAAACTTGCTTCTTTTATTGTGTAAAGCTGCTTTGCGACAATGTCAATTGTTAAAAGCGCTATATAAATAAAATTGACTCGACTTGACTTGACCAGGGATCGGCTCTTAGCAGGTTGAGAGGAGTCTGGGTTGCACTGGACAGAAGAGGCATAAAGATCAGTAGGAGCAAGACAGAGTGTAAATGAGAGAGAGGTGGAGCCTTAGGAAAAAGTAGATTAGAGGGACAGTGCAGGTAGGACAGGTCAGGAACAAAGATTAAGAAGATTGATGAAGATGGTTTGGACAGGTGCAGAGGAGAAATGAGGGGAAGATCAGGAGGAGAATGTTAGAGGTGGAGCTGCCAGGCAGGAGGCGGAGAGGAAGACCCAGAGAGAGGACATGCAGGAGGTTGGAGTGACAAGAGAAGATGTGGTAGACAGAGTTAGATGGAGACAAATGGTCTGCAGTGGTGACCCCTAACAGGAGCAGCCGAAAGAACAAGAATAAGAATTTAATCACCTTTTATGAATATAGGTTCAGATTCAACATGGAGTCAAAACGTGTGAGACAGAGTCAAGATGGAGTCTAAATGGGTGAGACAGGAACAAGATGGAGACTGAAAGCTATCCAATCCTTTTTGAGGTCTTTACATCGACTTCAGCTTCATTCTTGCATTTCTTTAATCATTTGCATTTGCAAAAAGAAAAGACACACATTTATTTACACAATCTTGCTCGAGCCTAAAACACATCCCCCCCCCCCCCGCCGCCGCCCCGTGAATGCAGTACAGTATGTGCTACAGTGTGAGAATTTATTCATGCATTTTTATTTAAAAACAAACTTTAAATTAAATCCATATAAATGGCTTGTTACATGGAAAACATTAATCTGTGTATTAGCAGTTTATCTCTGTTTTGCATCATCTACTGTAGAAAAAAAAAACACCCTCCTCCAGTGTCGTTAACGCAGTTATTAAGGTGGTTATTAAGCGATTGTGTTTGACTAAACAACATTGTATCCTGGTGTGATGAAACTGAATCACCTGCTGGAATGCAGCGTGACTCATGACCCCGAGGCTGCAATCAGAGTTTATCACCGACCGTGTGTTAATAAAATAATAAAGTAATCTTATGTGATGCGTTTATGATTCCCCTTTACATTCCTGTGTGTGTGTGTGTGTGTGTGTGTGTGTGTGTGTGTGTAATCCCAAACACTGTGTGTGTATATGTGTGTGTGTGTGTGTGTTGTCTTCAGTAAACACACACACACACACACACACACACACACACACACACACACACACACACACACACACACGCACGCACACACACACACACACACACACACACACACACACACACACACACACACACACACACACACTGGGACAAGTTGCATTGCAGGACCGTGATGGAGGAAGAGCAGGAATAACAGGAAGCGCGCTCTCCTTCACTTATGTAAACGTATCTGGGTGACTGAATGTCTGAGATAAATAAACACTCCGCATGAGAGCAGTCTGGATTCAGCCGAACCTTTTTTACCCTCTAAAATGTGAAAAATGTAAAAACCAAACAGGAACACCTGCGCCTCTGCAACTGTGATGTCACCATGACAACCACCTCCACTGTGTGTAAATAGTTTATATGCCGATAGATGGAGGAGATGCAAGAAAACAAACGAGTGTGTATTAGTGTGTCAAATGGACAGAAATAAAGGGAGACAGACAGCAACATCCGCTTTCTTTTCCATTTACTTCACAAATATTTACTTTGTGATTTTATCTTCTGAAGGAACTTTTTTAGGCATTTTACAGGATCTGTGTACAGTACGCTCAGGACCGCAGCTCACAAATTTCACTGTATTGTACATGTTTTTATTTTATAACCTTATCATAAAGGTGTAATCTGGTGTCCAGGCTGTAGGGGGTGGAGAAGGTAGATTCTCCTGATAACTGCACCTCCAGGTGGTTAAAGTGCACCCACTTATAGTTCATCTGCTCATTGGCACTCATTATATTACCTTCTTCACTGTATAATGTTTTCAGATGAAAAATTCTTTATCATGGTATACAAAATACCTTCCTTATTGTATCACCTGTAATCATTGCTCATTTGCACCACTGTAATTAGTCTACCTCAATATATATTATTTATATATGCCAATTATAAAATGCACTTCTGGTTGGATGCTAACTGTATTTCATTGCCTTCGACCTACATGTGCAGTGACAGTAAAGTCGAATCTAATCTAATCTAATCTAAAGGACATTCACTCATCAACCATCAAGTATCATGTCTGGGTCCGAGTGAGGTGGAACTCCACATGTTGTTAGCGCAGCAGCGACAGGCAGAAGCCAAGACGCAGGTGAAAGAGCTGAAGACTGTCCACCCGTTGGCTTTGTGTCCATGAAGAAGGAAACCTTTGGCCTTAAACTTCTGCTGCCTCGCAACTATATCTGCTCACAGGAAAGGGCTGGGAGTAAGCCAGAGGAAATCTCTAAGTGCTTAAGGCAGTTCAGTGATGAAGCACATCTCTGCCACCACTGATGAATCTTTTTATTCCACTGTCCCCCATTGGTGGTGAAAGAAGGGGATCTTTACTACATGGGCAACAGCTAGTTCTCTATAGTGCTCTGCCCAGACCAGCAGTCACTCCAATGTTGTCTCACCACTATAGTAATAACAACAATAATAAGCTGCAGTTACTGGTGATACCTAACTGACACAAAGGGTTTGCTTCCAATGGTGGGAGAGATGTTTGTTCATCGTTGGACCACTAGTCCACCGCAAGCTGGGCAGCCCCCAGTCAGGAAGGTGCTGTAACACCACAGTCCACCTACTTTACTTTACCATCACAGGCTTGCAAAAACCTGTGCATCAACATCACAACACTACAAGACAGATGGGTCACTGAATCTGGTAGTCATTATGAGAAGGACTACAGATTACTCTGGCAGGGCCGCAGTGGAAAGGAGCCCAGAGAGCATGGAGTTGCCTTTGTGATATCTTACAAATACTAGATCCCAGAATTAGGGCACCAACAGTGAGATCTCTCTCCGTCTGTCAACCACTTTCCAACGTATGAACAGTTTAAGCTCTTTACTCCAATCCTGAGCTCAAGCACACATTCGATTCTAATGCTTTCAACACTTCGCAGCTTCTAAGCCAGAAGAGCCTCACCGACTGCCTTTAAGACAGCTGTAAGAACAAAAGCAGCCACTGGACCTGGTGTTCATTGACCTGACCAAGGTTTTCAATTTTGTAAGTCATGATGTGCTGTTTAAGATTCTTGTGCTCATAGCCGGCCCACCAATGTAGCTTAGCCTGACTTTTTGGAATCTTCTGTGCAGTTGTGCTTCTGCACGCATTCAGAAAGTCATCTACATCCACAACCGCTCAGGAAACCTCAGTTTCAGGTTGTCCTGACAAAAGTCATCATTGTACTGATTAAGAAATTAAATCAAAGAAATGCTCTTTGTGGATGATACTGCAGGTGTCACACATTGAGAAGGTTATCGAATCACAAATATAACCTGAGTGGCCTGTGTGCAGAGAAACGGACAGTGTTGATGCAATAGAGAAGAAATCGACAAGCGCGAGTAAGATTATGTTACAACCCGCTCGTTTAGGGTCGCAACATAAAAGAGGAGTCAAACCAAAACGTATAATCAATGCAAATTATTTGTTTATTTATACGGATACAACGATCAAAATAATAAACATAAGTCTAGGGATAAAGGAAAATATACATATAATCACAACCAAAACATAAACTACATGTTATAGGAAATGCACCACAACAACAACAAAAAAAGAAACCAACTAATTTAAAGAGTCAACAAACGTTTACATATTAAACTTAAACAAACCACTCCTGAGACTCCCTCCCCACAAAGTCTACGCCCAGTTAACCCCCACAGTGTCTTTTATATGCTACCCATTTGCAATTAATCACAGGATGGGCCGATCAGGATCAGCCACACTCTTCCCAGTAGGATCTGGAGAGACTTCAGGGTCGTCACAATTAGCAATGTGAGCTGACTTTTAAAAAGTTTTCTAAAAATGTTGCATTTCACACTCATCTGAACAAATCCCCTCTGATCTGACACCTTTACAAACCTGTCGCTGGCCTACAAACAGAGGCATTGGGTTACAGTAGCTTGCTAGCTCGCTAACATAGCTTATTAAAACTCCAGTAGAAAACCCGTTCGCTAATGCTATGTGATGCTAGGTTACGTTCTTACATATTTACTTAGCTAAGCACAAATGTGTGTACTGGTTGGAAAACATCTCGACTTTAGCGCATTTACATTCTGATGTCTCCTCGTCTCCGTTCCGTCCACTTCAAACTGAAAACATTGACACTAGTTTTATTACTGAGACGCTGGAACACAGTTTAATTTAAATTAATTTATTTTTGTATATTTGTTTGTGTGTGTGTGTGTGTGTGGTTAAGTGAGCAGGATCCTGTAGGATGCTGAGGATGATAAAATCTTCTCTCACCATTATGGACACACACACACACACACACACACACACACACACGCACACACACACCTCTCCTAACCATCGTCTGGCCTGAGGAGGACTGAGACATTATTACTGTGTGTGTGTGTGTGTGTGTGTGTGTGTTCATAATGGTGAGAGAAGATTTTATCATCCTGAGTATCCTACATATATGTGTGTGTGTGTGTGTTATCTTGTCGGGTGTTTACTGCGTCTGGGACTCACAGATATCATCAGTAAATATGCTGTTAGACAGAGACGTGCTCTGGGACGTGACTCTGCGCCTCGAGCCTCCACTCCACCCATCACTTCATCACTTCAGCCCTCGGCCCGTCCAGGATGCCAGGCACAAGCTACCGCTAACATCCTAGCATTGAGCTCCAAGCTACAACATCTGTGATATTCAGTAAAGTGCGTGGTCTGGTCTGAGTGCTCAGATTGTGATCAGCTCTCTTCCTGTCTGCCTGACAGCGCTGTGGTTATGCGGAGTCCAGAGCCGTACCCCTCTCAGGTTCTGATTTTGTGAATCACACAGAGAATCAGACCCAACATGATGTGTAACGACACTGAAGGAAGATGCTTGCCAAAGGTTCGGTCTTGGTTTATGTTTGATTCGGAGTTGATATCAGTCAGGATCACGTACTGAACCGTTCCATTCATTCCCTGCACCGTATCACATCTGGACAGTTTATCGCTTGTATACGTGTGACTGTCACACTCGCGATTTCACATTCTGACCGACTGTTGCTGTCTGTAAAACTGATTAATGAGGTTCTCTGCTCTGTCCTCCACTTACTTGATTCAGTGAATCATTTTGTTTACCAAACAGATTCTCCTGTTCACTCAGATGTTTAAGAGTGAACTTTATTTTACTAAACATGAACGCATACGAGTTTTATAAATAATGCTTACAATTAATGATCATGAGTTCAAGGTAAAGTGGAAACGCAATCAGCGAATCAGTTTAAATGAAGATGAATTGAGATGAATTGAATCACTTCTGCATCAGTGTGATGATGTGACAGCGAGGAAGGATGTCCGGGAGGAGCTGCTTTCATGTCCACCGTTTTTTAACAGGGAATGTTTACGTGCGTGATGAAGGTTAACAACACTAAATCACAGGAGGAGGAGGAGGAGGAGGAGGGGCATTTGCATCATCACTGACATCATCTGCTCGATTCGTGGCCAGATGTCCTTGTCCTGACACGAGTAACTCAGGCATTGTGAACGGATCCGAGACAGAGAAAATGGAGAGAGGGTAAAACGTCTCGAGGATCATTCAGTAAATGAATCTCCCGTCTGATAAACATTCTCCTTGTGATGTTGAAAAGTCAAATCCAGAAAGAGCGCCAGGACTCACAAGGGGTGTGAGGCTGCGAAGTGATGAGGAGTTTATCTGTGCTTTTCATCTCAGACTTTTCACTCAACACGGACAATCTAAAACCATCACAAGTCTCTTTCAGACAGATGTCCTCCGGCCCTTCTCGTCTCATCTCTCATTACACCACATTCTGCGCTCTGATTGGTCAGAACGTGTTGATTAATTCTCTCTAACAGCGGCTCTGACAATAGTGCAGGTCCATATTACTGCGCTCGCTCTGATACATCATCGTTTCCATAGTGACGAGTTCATGTGTACCGTCAGTGTAAGGAGTCTCCAGTGTCAGCGCTGTGTAACAGTCAGAGGTAAAGCTGGAACTCTACGGTTCTCACGTCTTCAGGACAGACGAGGTTACGCTGCTTTGCGGATTCTCAGTCACATGACCAGCTGAGATGATTGTCTTATTAACTTTGAGAGAGAGAATAAAGAGCGCGGTGAGGGGACGAGTGCTGATAGTTGCTGTAATGAGAACAGGAACTCTCTCACCCGCTACACCGACGGTCCACACGACTCACTGTAGATCTAAATGGATGAACAAACAGTAACTGTTGTTAGCTTGATGTTGTAGTAAAGCAATAAATCACTCGGGGAACGTCTTTTCCCGCAGGTCCCCGATTGTTTAATTCCTTAGATTCTAATGTAACGCTGTACGGAGCTGGATTTAGGGTTAATTGTGAGAAGTCGAGTCTCTGGAGATCTTTGTTGAACTTTGTTTTAAAGTGAAGGAGAAGGCACACACATTTATATTCATTCGGAGTTTGGTCCCGTTAGGAGCCGGTTTCACTCCTGCCTCGTCGCCTCGTCGCCTCGCCGTGCCAGCGTGCGGTCTCGCTCATTTCATGTGAAGTGGAATGTGTGCGCGGTCTGAGCGCTGTTTTGATATTAAACTTCCTCAGTGATAGCCGCGCAGGCAGGAATGTTGTTTAGCGTCTCGCTCCGGGTTGGCAGCCCGAAACAAATGGAGTTTAAAGAGGAAACCGCTCGATAGATATTGCTTGTCTACTTCCTGTTTTTGTCCAATTAGGGCATTATTATGGCGAGATCGGGCCGAGCCTCATTGTCTGCCTGTCAGACCTGAAAGTCCCGGCGAACCCCGTTACTGAGGTCACAGAGATATGGAGTAAAAATGACGACTCAACTTTCCATGTGCTTCATATTTGTCGGCTGTTGGCTGGAATACAACGTCCACAAGCGCGGGTTCCGTTCAGCAATACTGGAAAATATGATTTCTGTTTTTATTTTAATACACAACAATTCTGGAGATATTTTTCAGTGTGAACGATCCTCGGTCTCGGTCCGAGTCTCCCACATCATCACGTCATCCTGGGAAAACAAATGTGAAGAAATAGATTTCCTCTCAACGCACATGCTTGTAAAGATTATATATATAAACACACACACACACACACACACACACACACACGAGGTCTCTTCCTATAAACATTTAATAAACTGTTAAATAAACCAATTAAACTATTTATACATGAAATAAAGATCAAATCCAGATGAGCGCAAAAGTTTCTACCCCCTTTTATCCATATGCAGTGCAGTTTTCTAATTAGACCTTTCACTAAATATCAATACTCAAAAGTTTACACCCCCCTACATGCTGCACTGTGAGTTTTGTTAAAGTCTAACAACTTTCTTGAGAACACCTGAACTGTCAACAGAAACGACATGAGAGATTTATGCTTCATGCTATACATCATAGTCCTTGTGTGTTGTGTTTATGTCTCTTTACTGCTTCGGTGTTTGAGGTTCCAGAGACCGCAGTGTGTGTCTGTAAAGGAAATGCATTGAGTAGGAACAATTTTTTACTCCTAAATATTTTAAGTCTACACCAAAGATTTCAGTACTCAGTACACTGAGAATAATTTAGTGTGTGTGTGTGTGTGTGTGTGTGACAATTCAATTCAATTTTATCTCTACAGCGCTTTTAACAATGGTCATTGTCTCAAAGCAGCTTCACAGAAATGAAAAGAAAAATTTATGGAAGTGTATATATGTGTAAGAAAAGTCTAGATGATGAGATTGTCCCTGATGAGCAAGCCAAGGGTGACGGCAACAGTGGCAAGGAAAAACTCCCTGAGATGTCAATAGGAAGAAACCTTGAGAGAAACCAGACTCAACAGGGAACCCATCCTCATCTGGGTGATAACGGATAACAGAAATTGTATAACATCATGTGTGTTATGCAGAGAATCAACTTTAGCCTCAATACCAGACAGAATCTAAATGTACTAAAATATTTTACATTCATTTAGATCCTATAGCTGTTTTCTCTGAGATCATAAACAGAAGATGTGTAAGTTACTGTAGCGCGTCAAGAGCCCAGTTCCTCAGTCAGTTCCAGCTGATAAAGCAGTGTGTGTGTGTGTGTGTGTGTGTGTGTGTGTGTGTGTGTTTCAGCTGGTAGAGAGGATCTGGGACTCAGGAACCCAAACACAACACAAGAGTTAAATATTGTTAATGTCTATCGTTACACACTCGGAACATTATATACACACATCTAGACCTTGCTAAGATTTGACAGCCACGATCACAGCCCATGATTAAAGCACGAGCTAATTATCCTGCTTCATAAAAACTCTTCCGATAGCTCCTCCTCCTCGTCTGTCTGTCTGCGCTAACGTCTGATAATGACTAATGACGTCTGATGTCCCAGTCCTCCCGCAGTTGTGGCCGAGGCGTGGGACACTGGGAAACATCTCCCAGCTATTAGACTACGGGTTAACCCTCGATATCATCTCCTTCCTGTGTTTAGTCCCAGCGGAGAACACTGAGAGAACCTCAGCTTTGATGTAGATAAACTGCAGATATCAAACATCGCTGCAAATTGCAGCCTCTTCCTGCGGCACTCTTTCGACCCAGACGGCCGCTGAGACCCGCCCGAGTCTCGTCCTGTCACGGTGGACTCAAGACTTTGTGGAAGTTTCAGATGAGGATTTATGGCGATGGCTAGCGGCCAAGACGCTCAGCTATAAATCAGATATACTTTAATTACAGAGAACACAGACAGAATAAACACCATCACAATAAACACCTCGTCTCACACGACTGTGTTACTTAAGGACAAGAGTCCGACCTGCGTGATTTAACCCGTTAGATCCCTGCAGTTTTCATCACCATTCTACAGGAGACTAAAGATTTATTATTAAATATAAAACCAATGTCATGCAATGCTTTTACACGAGTCTCCAAAACCCAGGCTGGTGTTTAAAGTGTTTTGCACTGCATCATGTTCCTGAAGAAACATCACACCACTGTTTCATCATTTCCTTTTAACCTCATCGTTAGCGTGACACTAACACGAGGCATGGAGAACATAGACTTAATTCCAGCGTGAGCCGCGTCCCCTACAGCTGCATGTTTAATGTTAAAACCCTGACGTAACTCCGAGGAAGACGGCGAGATGAGCGCGGCTCCTCGGGATCTCCGCATGCCCGGGGCAGAGGAGTGATGTGGGACTCGTCTTTGTTCTCCGTCTCAGTTCACACAATCACTGGATCCGCTCCAACATTCTCCGAAAGCGAGTCAAACTAACAAGCCAGCGGAAGGTGACTCAGTGACTCAGAGCGGGCACAGATAACTGGAAACACTGCCAGGACACAGCGCCACCTTCCTCATCCAAACACTTCAGCCTTCATGCCACGTTCATGTCCATTCACACGAGTCCAATCTGGGAAATGATATCGAGGACGTCTAACCCGAGGGATCCAACGTGATGGGCGATATCTGAGGTTCAAGCAGTCTAATGTCAGAGGTCCAACATGAAAGGTCAGATCTGGGACATAATAACGGAGAGATCTGATCTAAGAACATGAATCTGAGCCGACTAATCTCACCGGTTTATCCTGAGGAGTCCAGTCTAACTCTTGTACTATAGCCGAGGTGTCTGATCTGACCTGAGGCGTCAGGAATCCATGCTGAATGTAAAGATGATGAGATGATACTCCAGCTCCAGTGCACCAGGACATCTGGGAAATAATCCGGGCCTGGACGTCGGTATGAGATCAGACTGTGATGTGTTACATGATAATGTTGATCAGGATCATTAATAATTAGCTTTAAAGGTAGGTTATAAATGTCTTTGAAGCTTTAATTACAGATAAATACAGATTTACTCCCTTAAAATTATTTTAAACAAACATCTAATGGATATTTTTGTTACAGGATCAGAATGTTAGTAAAAAACGTTCAGCGAAACATTAACACTTCTAATACGCTTTAGCTTTAGTTTCTAACGTAACGCTCCTGCAACGCTCTAAAAACCTCAGCTGGAACGATGCTTTGCTTCACATTGGGCTTTAGACTGGTTTGTGTTTGCTTAGAGCGTTTCCTCTGCAACATTTAAACACTTTAAAATCGCTGCACTTTAATCAGCACTTCAGAGGAACAACACCGAGTCTGTGTGATCTTCATTAGAGAGTAGGAATGTGAGTGTGGAGCTCCGTAGAGTTCGCTCGGCATGGAGGCGTGTGGAGACGACAGGGAAGGTACAGGACACCAACACCACACGGCCTTCAGACACGGAACAGGACAAGATGAGCGAGAGTGATGTAAGCGAGAGTCAATAAACTGGATAAAAAAAGCTTTAGAACAAAAGGATAAAAAAATTATGAAATCAAACAGAAAAAGCATTTTGAACAGCATCATTTACTCTTTACACAACTCTCCAAACCTCTCAACATCTCCACCTGCAGCACACTGAGAGATAAACCGTTCTTGGTCTGGTTCTCTTATGGAGTTCTGAGAGACACCACGAGGAGACTTACAGGTTCTACATCTGACCTTTTTACTCCCTATGAGAGAACATGAGTGTTAATCTTCTCTGTAAAATGATTCACTCTTTTAGTCATTCATCAACACACACACACACACACACACACACACACACACACACACACACACACACACACACACACACACACACACACAGAGGAGGTCATGATTAAGTGTGTTTGATTACGTGGTGTATTATTGTAGGTTATCACAGACACGTTCTGCTCCGGACAGGAAGACAGAGACGACCACAAACAGGGAGCACTGGAATGTACTTCCTGTTGGCCAGGACTGATTCTCTGTACCATCCAGACACACACACATGCGCACGCGCACACACACACACACATGCGCACACACACACAACAATGTTTTCACACCACAGGTCTCAGAGCTGAAAGCAAATCACCCACTCAGGAATAGAAGGAAAAAACTTTGGTGAGAACCCAGCACTCAAGTGACATCAGTGTGGAACATCTCACTGAAATCAGCTGGTTCTCCTGACGCTCCTGAGGAGCCTACCAGTTCTCGAGTGTTCAGGTGAATGGTGTTAGAGATAAGAACATTAAGAACACTTACAGGTTCCATAAAAAAGTTCCTTCTCATCAAGAACACTGCGAGTAGAACCTGAAGAAGAAACCAGGAACCCTGCATTTCCCCCTGAAGCCTTACAGAGGAGACACACACATCCTTAAATGGACATGATTTGGGACTCCTACAGGTTCTTTGCCTTTTCAAGAGCTCAATGTGGAACCCCTACAACAGAACGCATCAGAAAAAGTTCCTAGGCAGATATTGCTATATATTTATATAGAACCCGAACCTTTAACTATCCAAAGGAGCCTTAAAGAACCAAGAAGCTAAATGCTAAACTACAGACATAGATATTCTAGACATCAGGGAAAAAAAATACTGAGCAACAACTTGGAGTAAATATAATCCTTCTCAGATCAAAGGGCTCCTCCAGGGTTCTTTAAGGATTCATTTGATATTTAAAGGTTCTTGGTGCCACACGTTGTCCTTTCTGCAATTCATGAGGAACAGCAGCTCGCCTTCCTTCCATTAGCCGAAGTCAGAACCGAACCTCTTCACTGAGGCAGTGTGTGTGTGTGTGTTTTGTAGGACACTACAGAACACAGCGCATGACTCAGAATATAGAATTATCATTGTGTGTCCTCTTAAGTTTCCTGATTAGATTTTTAAAATAAAAACCCAAAGCTCAGAGCTTTTAGGATGATTAAATCTCAGAGCCGTTCTTCCGCCTGCATCTCCTTATCAATGAAGACACTGTGAACATCACGCACAGGAGAACCTTCACACCAACGTTCCTTCACTCCACACTCACCTCTAAGCGATGTTCTGTCTCTGACCTTCTGAGAGACATGACATCACACTCCACACCACATGGTTCTGTTCTCCTTTAGGGTTCAGGAGGTCTAGCACTTAGAAGTTCCACTCCCCTGGGCCTCCGAGTGGCGCAGTGGTAAAGTGCTTGCATGTTCGATTCCTGGGTGATTCTGTAACCTCTCGTAGCCGGAGGTGTAGAGAGAGCTGATTGGCCGAGCTCTCTCAGAGGGGAGGGATGAGGGATCTGTGAGCTCACGCATGCGGAACAAGCGGATAGTGTTGTCCACCGAGTGTGTTACTCCGCCCCCAACGGTGCGTGAGCGAGCAGTTCGAAAAGATGCCGTCACGTGGCCCTCCCAGCTGAGTGGTGGTAGTAGCTTAATGTGGAGCCCCCTAGTGATGGGTGGAGGAATTGGATACGACTAAATTAGGGAGAAAATTGGGGAGAAAAAAATCCGAAGGGCTCTGAAGGGTGTGTCGAGAAATCCGGTGACTGACATCATGAGGTTTGAAGCCTCGCTGTGATTGGCGGTTCAAGAAGTGGTTCGAATCTTGCCACCATGTGTTGACAGATATAAAGTCCATGCTCTGTTTTTTTTTAGGTGCTCTGAATGTTATTCCTGATGTTATTCCTAGCATTGTTTTTAAATAAAAAATAATAGTGTCTACTCCCCCAATTAGTTGCACATGCACTGCCCTTCCCTGCTTTCCTCTTTTCAGTACTTCTTTCTGGGACTTTTCCAAACTCTCTGAAAACTGCAGTTGTTAAGCCACTTCTGAAAAAGAATAATCTTGATAATTCCATATTAATTAACTACAGACCAATATCAAACCTTCTTTTTATTGGCAAGATTATTGATTAGGTTTTTTTTAATCAGCTGACCAACCACTTAAACTCAAATGGATACCTGGACAATTTTCAATCTGGCTTCCGAGCACATCAAAGTACAGAGACAGCGCTCATAAAGATAATAAACTATATTCTTTTAAATTCTGATTCTGGCAAAATATCAGTGTAGCACTGCGTTTGACACTGTCGATCATAACATACTAATAGAAAGACTGGAAAACTGGGTCGGGCTTTCTGGGATGGTACTCAAATGGTTCAGGTCATACTTAGAAGGGAGATGTTATTATGTGAGTATAGGAGAGCATAAGTCTAAATGGACGTCCATGACATGTGGAGTCCCACAAGGCTCAATTTTTGCACCGCTCCTGTTTAGCCTGTATATGCTCCCACTAAGTCAGATAATGAGAGAACCAAATTGCCTATCACAGCTACAGTATGCTGATGATACCCAGCTTTACCGAGTCTTATCTCCAAATGATTATAGCCCTGTTGACTCCCTCTTCCAGTGCATTGATGAAATTAACAGTTGGATGTGCCAAAATTTTCTTCAGTTAAACAAGAAGAAAACTGAAGTCATTGCATTTGGAAACAAAGATGAAGCTCTGAAGGTGAATGCATACCTTTACTCTAGGGGTCAAACAACTAAAAATCAAGTTAAGAATCTTGGGGTGATTCTGGAGACAGACCTTAGTTTCAGTAGTCATGTCAAAGCAGTAACTAAATCAGCATACTATCATCTCAAAAACATTGCAAGAATTAGATGTTTTGTTTCCAATCAGGACTTGGAGAACCTTGTGCATGCCTTTTTCACCAGCAGGTTGGATTATTGTAATGGTCTCCTCTTCCCAAGAAGACCATTAGACAGCTGCAGCTCATCCAGAACGCTGCTGCCAGAATTCTGACTAGAACCAGAAAATCTGAGCACATCACACCCGTCCTCAGGTCCTTACACTGGCTCCCTGTAACATTCAGGATAAATTCTAATGTACTTTTACTCGATTATAAATCACTCAATAGCCGGGGACCTAAATACATTGCAGATATGCTCACTGAATATAAACCTAACAGACACTCAGATCATTAGGATCGAGTCAGTTAGAAATACTAAGGGTTCACACAAAACAAGGGGAGTCTGCTTTTAGTTATTATTCAATTAAATTAAATTTTATTTATATATCGCTTTTTACAATTGACATTGTCGTAAAGCAGCTTTACACCATCAAAAGAAGTACGTTTGTATGAAATGTGAATGTGTATGAATCAAAATGATAAGATTATCCCTGATGAACGAGCCGAGGGCGACGGTGGCAAGGAAAAACTCCCCGAGATGGTAATAGGAAGAAACCTTGAGAGGAACCAGACTCAACAGGGAACCCATCCTCACCTGGGTGATAACGGATAGCAGGGATTGATCAGCATAATAATGTGTAAGACTGGAAGTTCAGTATAACAGGAGATGTGTTTAAATCAGTTTGTTCCTGGAGGCTCAGGTAGACTGTAGGAAAGTCCAGTCCTGAGCTATCGAACAACTGAAGTCACAGGTCCCCAGAGAACAGCTTTCTGCATCAGTCGAGGACAGGACAGTCTTCGTGGAAACCATCCCCAGCCACTACGCACATCCCAGGCAGACCACACTGGGCATCCATGCGACGAGATCTCCAACCAGAAGCAGGACTCCAGGACAGGTTAGATAGGTCCAGAGGGCAGAGGGGTCTGAATCACTGGCAGTTCAGGAGCGACATGTATAGCTCGACATAGAGACAGGGAGAAAGAGAGAGAGAAGAGAGCAGAAGAGGAGAGAGCAGAAAATAAGGAGAAATGGCAGTTAGGTATTTATAAGGTGAATGTATATTTAGTACAAAGTGCAAGCAGGGACTCCAGCAGGACTAACTATAACAGCATAACTAAAAGGGAGAGCCAGAAGGAAACACAGACATGTAAAGCAACCAATGAGATGTAAAGCGACCAATCACCTCACTGTCAACAAACCTGAGTGATCAATGAGAGTGGGGAAGACAGCATCTAAACATACCAGACACAGTCTCAGTGTTTAAGTCTAGGCTAAAAACCTATTTATTTAGCCAAGCATTTTTGTAAATAGATTAACCTTAGGTAAAGGAGCAGATCTGGGGGACTCATGGACGTAGAGTATTATGGTGAACTGGTATGTTTAGGGCGGCAGGGTGGTGTAGTGGTTAGCACTGTCGCCTTGCACCGCCAGGGTCCGTGTTCGATCCCCGGCCAGTCTGTGTGTGCATGTCTGTGTGTGCATGGAGTTTGCATGTTCTCCCCGTGCTTGGTGGGTTTCCTCCGGGTACTCCGGTTTCCTCCCACAGTCCAAAGACATGTAGGTTAGGCGTTCCCAAAATTGCCCGTAGTCAACAAACCTGAGTGATCAATGAGAGTGGGGAAGACAGTGTGAATGAGTGAGTGTATGTGTGTCTGTCTGTGCCCTGCGATGGATTGGCACCCTGTCCAGGGTGTACCCTGCCATGTGCCCCAAGTCTCCTGGGATTGGCTCCAGGCCCCCGTGACCTTGAATACAGGATTAAGCGGTATAGATGGTGAGTGAGTGAGTGGTATGTTTAGATGCTGTCTTCCCCACTCTCATTGATCACTCAGGTTTGTTGACGGTGAGGTGATTGGTTGCTTTACATCACAGGGAGCCCTCATGTCTGTGTTTCCTTCTGGCTCTCCCTTTTAGTTATGCTGTTATAGTTAGTCCTGCCGGAGTCCCTGCTTGCACTTTGCACTAAATATACATTCACCTTATACATGTTGACTGTGACCATACCTAACTGCCATCTCTCCTCTTCTGCTCTCTCCTCTCTCTCTCTCCCTTCCCTCTCTCTGTCGAGCTATACATGTCACTCCTGAGTTGCCAGTGATCCAGACCCCTCTGCCCTCTGGACCCGTCTAACACGTCCTGGAGTCCTGCTTCTGGTTGGAGATCTCGTCGCATGGATGCCCCGTGTGGTCTGCCTGGATTCGTGTGGTGGCTGGGGATGGTTTCCATGAAGACTGTCCTGTCATCGATTGATGCTCTGGGGACCTGTGACTTCAGTTATTCGATAGCTCAGGACTGGAATCTCCTACAGTCTACCTGAGCCTCCAGGAACAAACTGGACTCCTTTTAATTTTAATTTTAAACACATCTCCTGTTAAACTGAACTTCCAGTACACATTATTATGCTGGTCAATCCCTGCTATCCGTTATCACCCAGATGAGAATGGGTTCCCTGTTGAGTCTGGTTCTTCTCAAGGTTTCTTCCTATTAAAATCTCAGGGAGTTTTTCCTTGCCACCGTCGCCCTCGGCTTGCTCATCAGGGACAATCTTATCATTTTGATTCATACACATTGCATACAAACTTACTTCTTTTATTGTGTGAAGCTGCTTTGCGGCAATGTCAATTGTCAAAAGCGCTATATAAATAAAATTGACTTGACTTGACTTGACACTGAGACTGTGCCTGAGTCTCGAACATTAATAGGAAGACTATTCCATAACTTTGGGGCTTTGTAAGAAAAAGCTCCGCCCCCTGCTGTAGTTTTAATAATACGTGGTACTGACAAGCAGCCTGCATCCTTTGAACGAAGTAGGCGTGGCGGATCGTAAGACACTAACAGTTCACTCAGATACTGCAGCGCTAGACCATTTAGTGCTTTATACGTCAAAAGTAGTATCTTAAAATCGATGCAAAATTTCACAGGGAGCCAATGCAGTGTAGATAAGATGGGGGTGATGTGCTCGTATCTTCTGGTTTTAGTGAGGACTCTCGCTGCTGCATTCTGTACTAACTGAAGCTTGTTTATGCACCTAGTTGAACAACCAGACAGTAAGGCATTACAATAGTCCAACCTAGAGGTGATAAAAGCATGAACCAAGGTCTTTTACTGTTGCACTTGATGGAACAGAAAGGCATCTAAAGTTACAGTGTGATCAGAAAGCTTACTTCTGGCTGCTTGTGGTCCTATGACTAGAACTTCTGTCTTATCAGGATTAACCAATCTCTTATGTCCTGCACACATTGCTCAATTTTAGCAAACTGGTTTTTCTCATCTGGTTTTGCTGAGACGTATAATTGTGTGTCATCAGCATAACAATGAAAACTGATACCATGTTTACGAATTATGTTGCCCAGAGGAAGCATGTAAAGGGAAAAAAGCAGTGGGCCTAAAACTGAACCCTGTGGAACACCAAACTCCACTTGAGAACATGAGGAATGGTCACCAGCTAAATCTACAAACTGATAACGATCAGTCAAATAGGATCTGAGCCACAAGAGGGCAGTTCCCTTAATTCCTACTACCTTTTCTAATCTGTGAAGGAGAATACTATGATCAATGGTGTCAAAAGCTGCACTGAGGTCCAGTAACACAAGTATGGTGACGCAACCCTGATCAGAGGCCAATAGGAGGTCATTTACTACTGTGCTGTAATGAGGCCTAAATCCTGACTGATACAGTTAATTTATGTTATTTCTGTGTAGATATGAACATAGCTGCTGTGATACTACCTTTTCCAGAATCTTGGAGATAAAGGGAAGGTTTGATATCGGCCTGTAATTAGAAAGCTGACAGGGGTCGAGGTCAGGTTTCTTGATTAGCAGTTTAATAACTGCTAATTTAAAGGATTTGGGGACATACCCACTACTGAGTGAACAGTTAATTACTTTCAACAGGGGTTCAGTTATTGCTGGTACTATCTGCTTGAAAAAATGTGTCGGTATAGGATCTAATATACAGGTTGACGATTTTGAAGAAGAGATGAGTGAAATTAGTTCCCTTGCTTCAAGGGGAGTAAAATATTCTAAGTTCTGATGTGATGTGGTTAGTTTATCAGTGTTACTTAAATTGTCTGGTTTCAAAGCCTGAATTTTTTGCCTAATATTTATGATTTTGTTATTGAAAAAGTTCATGAAATCCTCATTACTGCATGATGTTGTTGTGGAGATTTCTGCAGTGGTCTTGTTTTTAGTTAATTTAGCTACGGTATTAAATAAAAATCTCGGGTTGTTTTTGTTATTTTCTATAAGAGTGGAGAGATACGTTGATCTAGCATCACTGAGAGCTTTTCTATAGTTCAGGATGCTCTCCTTCCAAGCTATTTGAAATAATAACTTAGTTTGACCCCATTTAAGTTCTAATTTTCGAGCGGTTTGTTTTAAAGCGGGTGTGGTCATTATACTAAGGATCGAGTTTCTTATCTCTAATCATTTTCCTTTTAACTGGAGCTACATTATCTAAGCTATAACGAAGTGCTGACTAGATATTCAGTCGCCTGTTCGAGTTCTGTGAAGTCAGATGGCGATCCAATCAAAGTTGATAATTCTGGAAGATTATTGATAAAGCTCTGTGTGGTATTTGATGTAAATGTACGATTAAGGCAGTAGCGCCGTGCTGTGCGTACATTATTACTATGACATGCTTTAATCGAGACAAGATAGTGATCTGAGATAACTTCAGACTGTGGAATTGTGGTTATATTTCCTATACTTAATCCGAAGGATAATATTAAATCCAAAGTGTGACCTGCTTTATGAGTGGGTCCTACTACACACTGATTTACTCCTACTGAGTCCAGTATGGACATAAACGCTGTTCTCAGAGGGTCTTCTGGATTCTCAAAATGAATATTAAAGTCTCCAGCAATTAACACTTTGTTTACAGAAACAACAAGGTTTGAGAGGAAATCTGCAAATTCATAGAGAAACTCCGAGTACGGCCCTGGGGGTCTGTAAATGATGATTAGCGGGATCGACTGAGCTGACTTTATGTTACTATACAGAGCTTCAAATGCATTAAATTTAAATCTGTGTTTTTGTACGATTGTACCGATTATCGTTGTAAATAACTGCGACGTCTCCTCCTCTACCAGTTAGCCGAGGCTTTTGTATGTAGCTGTAGCCAGGAGAACTAGCTTCATTTAAAGATACATACTCGTCCTGTTTAATCCAGGTTATTATGCTGCCTGCAGTTGGAACCAGATTCCAGAAGAGATCAGATGTGCAAAAACATTAGTCACATTTAAATCTGTTTAGGTGCGCATTTTATTGAATGAGCACTGTGCTACGTCCGAACTGACTGCACCATTTTATGTTCATCTAATATTTAACTGTTTTATTTTTTATTTTAAAATTTGAATAAATTTTAAAAGTAGCTTAAATCAAATTTTTAAACTTTTCTTTAAGAAGTTATTTTCTTCTCGTTTATGTAAAGCACTTTGACTTACCATTGTGCATGAAATGTGCTATACAAATAAACTTGCCTTGCCTAACACTGCCTCAGTTTGAAAAGAGATAATTACATCCTGCCAGACTCCCATCCACTAAGCACCTGTAATGTCTTCTTCTTCTGCTTATTATTCTTATTTCATCTTCTTAGTAAGATTGCCCCAGTTGGAAAACATCACTGTCCCTCTCTCTCATATGGAGGAGGGTCACTTTGGTATGTGTATTGTTTCTTTCACATCGTTTCTTTACCTACTACCATACTCGTTACATTCTGATCATGGAACATTGATCAGAATGTAACAGGCATGAAAAATCTTATAAACACTATTTACAAACAAGCACAAACACCGTGTCACACCGTGTTCACTACAGGAGCCAGCATCGGTTCTCGATCACACACACATATATACGGTTTTAGAGCGATACGTGCTGAAGCCAACTCTACTGGTTAAGGCTCTGACTATCAGGGCCCAAGTACCTCTGTGCTGTAGGGGGTGCTGTATCACGGCCGACCCTGTGCTCTGACCCCCGAAGCTTCCTGTGATGTTCTGTAACGAACACGTGTTCGATTACAGAACGAGTTTTAAACTTCTCTCCTGTCACCTTCACGAATCAGGATCTTCTCGACCTAAAACTACTTCTGAGTGGAAGGTCAGAGTTTTTATTTATTTTTTATTTGAGGCGTGGCTCATCAAAACACTTTAGGAGACAGCAAGCTCGTCGGCGTGTTTAACGTCACTCTGCTGGAACCTGATTGACTCTGATGTTCCAGCGTGTCCGTGTGTGTGCGCGCGTGTGCAGTGAACACTGTGCATGAGAGTGTGTGAAGGATGATCATGTTGGTGCTGATAATGCGGGGGGGGGGGGGGGGAGGTGGGCACAAACTAATGCACAGTATTGCTGAAAATTGTACAGACATACAGAAGCATACAGAACGTTTCTCTTCACATTTTAATTTATTTTTTTTCCTATTTAGATTTAGCCCACCCAGGCATTGCGGCAGGGAGTACGGCACTCCGGAACCTTCTCTACAATAACTCACTTGTGCCTCCCTCTTGTGGAACAAACCAGAACTACACAGTCTCTCTGTAGAACCTTCACAGTCTCAGACGTTAAACGAGTACGAGATCACGTCCTGACTCCTGAGTAACGCCTCCTTCTGGACGCCCAGCGGGGTCTGCAGGTCAGACACCTGGAAGTTCAGCACGTCGATGTCCGAGGCTCCGAACTTCGCCCGCACGTCCACCCTCTCGTACATCCTGAAGTGAACCTGTTTGTCGGTCATGGAGATAAGAGTCCTGAGGAAGCGTTCTCGCAGCTCTGAGCGCAGTCTCTGCTCGTCCTCGAGGTCAGCGCTGCTCGCTTGGGACGCAGGGATGGACGAGGGACACAGGGCGATGTAGCGGGGGGAGGTGGGGTCAAACCCACGGCTGTTGGGGTCCGGACCCCGGGGCAAACGCAGCACGTTCACTGGGTTCTTCATCTCGACCCTCGCAGGGTTAATCTGGAAGTTTAACACAGTTTATATTTCAATACATTACACACAAGCACAAAGTACATTTAAAGACACAATCACTTTCTCTCTCTTTAGTTTGTTCACATTGAACTGACAGCTGTTACTGTGTGTGTGTGTGTGTGTGTGAGAGTGTGAGAGAGAGAGAGAGAGAGAAGTGCACTCAACTGCAGCAGGAGTGATTAATGTGGAGTGAATGATTATGAATCCTCAGCTGTAATGAGCAGTGTGTGTGTGTGTGTGTGTGTGGTCACAGAGCAGGACGATGCGTACAGCAGCTTAATGAGCTTTCATTTAAACCCATTAGATTAATTGCTGAGCTGCTATGAAGAAGTTATTTGTTGGAAATCCTGTCCCACCTCCAACAACAAACTTACAGACACACTATTTACAATGTACTGTAAATATAATAATATAATGTAATATATATATTACATTATATATATCCACTATATACATAATGTACTTAGTTAAAGAATGTACGAATTATATTGTCATGTACCACATTTACATCACATTACAAAATAAAGACATTGTTTGAGTATAATTATGACCGTATGACCTTTTATGTTTATGTTCTATATTAAAGTAAACATTTAACTGAGCTGCTGCATGCACAAGAAACATTTTTGATTATTATTATTATTAGGGCTGAAACGATTCCGAGTAAATTGAGTAATTTGATTACAAAAAATGCTTCGTTTAATTAATTTTAAAAGCTTGCGTTATGTTTTTGCGCAATTATTTGTTGACAGCACGCTTTTGACACAGCGCGCTTCCGGATGTAAGCCGCCAGTAAACACCAACAAAGAAGAAGCGCTTACATCACCCACAAAGCGGAAGGAGACGCAAACAGTTAGCTGTGTATTGATTTGAGGGAGCGTTCTGTTGCGGGCTGCAAAATGGAAGGGAGCAATAAAATTATAAGTGAGGCAAAGAGAAGAAGAAAGCAGCAAGAGAAAACGACAGAAACTGTCAGTAAAGGCTTATGTTATGCCTGAGATGTAGATTTTGAAACTTTTAGTTCTGAAAGTTTAGTTGCACAACTTAGTGTTTTTGTATAATTTTTTTTTTTTTTTTTTTTTTTAAGTGTGTGCCTTAGTTTTTTTTTATCCTTAAAGTCATTTGAAATACCCTTTTTTTTTAGCGTTTTCGCGCGGTGGCCGAAAGTACGGGTCATGATTCACCGCGAGTTTTGGCGCTGCGATTACGTTTCCATCTTTCTGCGCGAAAAAATTCAACACGGTTAAGCCGCCTTAAAAACATGTTTATTTTTTTTGGCGGACCTTGCGGAACGTCGGCGGGCAGTCGCGGCGGCTCACGGTGCCCAACACCGCATCTCACTGTGAGTCAAACCGCATAGGTGAGATAGGGGTATAAGCTATTCCTAGTATTGTGAATAATGACAACGTTTATTTTTGATAAAATGCTTTATGCATTTAAAAAATAAAAGTTTCTTTTTCTAAAAAGAAAACCAATTAATCTTTGTTTCTCTTATATATTTTACATTGCTGTTTAATTAAGCAAAAGCAAATTTATTCAATTAATTGATTAATTTTTGGTAGAATACTCGATTGCTGAAATATTCGATAGCTACAGCCCTAATTATTATTATTATTAATAATAAAAATAATCTGACTTTTTAGGGTTTAGGACAGAAGAAGTTCTTGTTATAAACCTTTACATTAGTGTATATTTGAATTTTCTGTAATCTTTTCAGTATTCGGTGTAAACAGGACCAAGTGCGCGCGCAAACACACTAACTGGATAAAGTGGTTAATGAAGGTCCAGTGGAGACCCTGCGGAGCAGCCGGATGCAGTGTGTGTGTGTGTGTGTGTGTGTGTGTGTGTGTGTGAGCAAACCCTGAGGTAATGCGCTAGTTGTTTTTCACCACCTATTTTTTACTATTGCAAGTGTAAACACAATTAACTTCAACATTAAAGTGTAACATTAGATGAGATTATAATGGCAAAACCAATATAGGAAAAATATATATTACATTAAAATAAATAAAGTAAAAATAATAATAATAATAATAATAATACAACTAACTATATAAAATAAAAGGGCACAACTGTAAATCAAATTGACCTAGTATTCATTATATTATACAAGTTCACAGAATTAGCCCTTTTTTGCAAGTAATATTTTGGTGTTGTAAATTAGGAAGCTCATATAAATGCCGCTTCATGAAGTGAGTAAAAACAGATTTAACAAATATAAAGAAACACTCACCGCCTCCGCACTAACACACGCTCGCGCTTCCCGCATCAGCGACCGGAACCGGATGTGACTTCTTCTTCTCCTTTATTTACCCCGCTGGCGTTTTAACAACAAATTGGCAAATGAATGCCCCCTGCTGGTGAAAAGTGGGACCCAGCGTGCTGTTTATTTATTTATGTCGAAATGTTGCAGGGCAATGAATAAAAAAAAAAATGTTATTACATTTTCTGTCTTTAATATCAATACAATTTAAACAAATCTCTTTAAACATTGAACTTATCAATCACTTATCACTTATCACTAAAGCCCTGCAGAAGTCTCACAAATCCTGCTGGTATGGCATCAACTACAATTCTAAACTCATGTGGAGGTGTTGGAATAATAATAATTTCTCTAAGAAATTAGAATTATCATTATTAATTTAAATTATAGGTCTCCAATTGCCATGTCTTTATTGGGTTTAGGTATCAATGTAATTAGGCCTTGACACATAGATGGCGGAAGCCTACAAGCTTCTATAGCTTCCTTTAAAAACCAGTAATAAAAATTCAGAAACATAATCTTGGAATACCTTATAAAATTCACCTGTTAGGCCATCATATATAATATAATACATTTTATATATGATAAAATATGATTTATATATGATAAATTCGCTGTTAGGGATTTATTATATTTTAACTTACTAATGTTCCTTTTTAATTCTTCTAAAGTTATATTTTGATCACAAAGGTCTTTCTGTGTTTCCTCAATACTCTGGGCACAATTTTTTATATAAGAAAGAAAAGAAAGAGATTTTGAGTCATTATATTCAGAGTATAGGATCATCTACAAAGTTTTACATTTTTTTAGGTCTTCGGTTATCTGCTCATTAATTTTAAGTTCATGAATACTATTTAGACTGAAAATTTCTTTTTTCTAAATGATGAAAGTATTTGGTATTTCATTCACCATGTTCCAACCATTTCTGAACGAAAGCTCCCTGTGCCAAATTTTCATACATATTGTCCAGTTCTGATTGTAATTCAATTAACATTGACATCAGTCTTCTCATAAACAGAGATTATTTCCTTGATATATTTCTTTCTGTCTTATCTAAATCTTTTTCTCTTAAATAATTATTTTCCCCTTTTAATGGCCACATTACAAATCTCAGATTTTGTATAGTTCCAATATTTCCCATATATTTATATTCATTTATGATTTTTATTATGTTTTCTTTGAATAATTTACCGCTCAAAAGTGTATTGTGATCTGAGAAAACTGAGGGTTCTATTTCAATTTCTTCCACATTAACCAATAAATCAGATGAAATAAGCCAAAAGTCAATCCTAGATCTCCTGGATAGGTCTTTGTTATTCCAAGTGAACTGGCATCGAAGTGGATTTTTAGGTCTCCACACATCACAACAGTCTAAGTTCAGACAAAGATTATAGAATTCTCCATAAGTGCTTCTTAAGGGCCTTTGAGGGTAACAGTCTTTAATTGGGTCATTTTTATTATTATTTTAAATCTTATTTATTTTATTATTCATTTAGCATTGGTGAAAGCATTCAATAAAGCATTGATATTTTTTCTTTAAAGTCTGCAAAAAGAAGGGTGTTTCTGTAGCTGTTATTATGGTCATATACTGTACATTATGGTCATATACTGTACATTACCTAAAATAATAACATTCTCCATATATTCAACAACTAATATTATCCATCTTTTTGATTCATGAACTACATTTTTAAGGAGTTTGTCCTGAAAGCATCCCTTTAATGTGGCAACACCAGCATTATTTCCGTAAGACATCCATATATTAACCCCCACTTATTTTTCTAGAAATTTAAATCTGATGTCAAAGCATGTGTCGCTTGTAAAAAATAGAAATCTTCCTTGAAAGACTTGCAAAACAAAAATACAGCTTTCCTCCTAATTTGTTCTCGCATACCCCTCACATTAAGTGAATACAAAGATAAAGACAAAGTGTAAATAGAAGCAGAAATTAACTCAGAAACCTTGAGTATATAATTGTACAAAGAAACAAAATTATTTTCTACAACTTTAAGTGTAAACTGGCAAACATGAGATTATAACTCTGACCTTTTAACAAGCTTTTTTTCTTTTCCTAATGTTAAGTATAATATAGCACATCATTAGATTTGTTTTTAGCCTAAAAACAACATTTCTCAATGAAAGCCATAGAAATTAGCCATCCAGCTTCTCTTTCAAGGACATTAAAGCATGTTTAAACATAAAAAAAGAGTGATTTTAGGTCTGGTGACAAGGAAGCAGCGAAGAAGGCTCAAAGAGTGCTTACTGGCAAAATCAAACAGGGGAAAGAGTCATACAGGAAGAAACTGGAACAAAACAACACGAGGGAGGTGTGGAGGGGCATGAGGAGCATCACTGGCTATAAGACAGGCGTTCAGGCTATTGAGGGGAATGTGGAACGCGCAAACGACCTCAACACTTTCTTTAATAGATTTGATGTCCCTATGTCTCACACTTCTCCCAGCTCCAGTCTCAATCCATACTTTCCTGCTCCCATGTCCTCCGCTACACAGAAAACAGTCACTACTCCTGGACTCCCCCCAATCAATATCTCAGTTGATCAGGTCAAATATAGCCTGAGCAAGCTCAGTCCTCCAAAATCTGTAGGACCAGACAAGATCAACCCTCGAGGTCTGAAATCTTGTGCTCCCCAAGTCTGTGGTGTACTCCAGTACCTCTTTAGTCTAAGTCTGTCTCTACAGAAAGTACCTGCATTGTGGAAAACATCATGCATTGTACCGGTCCCCAAAACACCACGCCCTTCTGCCCTGAACGACTACAGGCCTGTTGCTTTGACATCGCACATTATGAAGGTGTTTGAGAGGCTGATCCTGGATACACTTCGTCCCCTGGTGAAGTCATCTCTGGACCCTCTTCAGTTTGCCTATCAGCCTTTCATGGGAGTAGATGATGCCATAATACACCTGCTCCATCGAACCTACTCTCACCTCGACAAGCCTGGGACCACTGTAAGAATGATGTTCTTTGACTTCTCTAGTGCCTTCAACACCATCCAACCTGCAGTACTGGGGGAAAAACTGATGAACATAAAAATTGACACCTGCTTGGTTTCCTGGATTATGGACTATCTGACCTGCCGTCCCCAGTACAGTATGTCCGTCTACAAAATCTGCACCGGCGTTCCCCAGGGGTCTGTACTGTCTCTGTTTCTTTTCACCCTCTATACATCTGACTTTAGATATAACTCAGAGTCTACAGAAGTTCTCTGATGATTCTGTGGTTGTTGGATGTATAAAGGATGGTGACACCTCTGAGTACCTGTCTGTAGTAGACGACTTCGTTTCCTGGTGTGAGCGTAATCACCTACAACTCAACATCAAGAAAACAAAGGAGATGGTGGTTGACTTTAGGAGAAGCAAGACCCCTGCGACTCCTATATCTGTCAAGGGGGAGACAGTGGACATGGTCTCGGAATACAAATATCTGGGGGTTCATCTTGATAATAAACTTGACTGGTCACTCAACACAACGGCACTTTACAAGAAAGAACAGACCCGATTGTACTTTCCTCGAAGGCTCAGGTCTTTCAACGTCTGTAACACCATTCTACGGATGTTTTATTAAACTGTTGTGGCGAGTGTCATCTTTTACGCAGTGGTCTGTTGGGGCTGTAATGTAAACGTATCGGACAGGAACAGAATGGACAAGGTTATTAAAAAGGCTGGATCTGTGCTCGGCATGGAGCTCGACTCTGTGGATGTAGTAGCGAAGAGGAGAATTCTGGCCAAAGTACAATCCATTTTGAACGATCCTTCTCACCCGCTATACAGTGTTTTCGCTGACCAGAGGAGCAAATTCAGCCAGAGATGATCACCATCAAGTGTCCCACAGAGCGTCACAGGAGATCTTTCCTCCCAACATCAATAAAATTATACAACTCTTCTCTGTAATACACACACTATGTGTGTATTCACTGTCAGTGACAGTAACATAATAGAACAATAATACTTACCTGTATTAATTATATGACAATTGTAGCATTATATGGCAATAAAATATGTAATACAATATTACATATAATAATACAAGATTTCATATATATATATATATAATTTATTTATTTATTTATTTTTTTTTACTTTACTTGATAGCAAGGGTGAGCAACTGTAACCAGGAATAAGCAATTACCCTTTGGAATTAATAAAGTTCTTTGAATCTTGAATCTTAATGACATAACAAGGCATTATCATCTTATTTCTTTACCCTCAATGATGCTTTGACTCCAACAAAGAAGTTTTTTCCCCATGTTTCCGTGCCTCTTCGATTTGTGGCCACAGTTTGATGCGCGTGTTTTTTGTGGTTAAGTCTTGACCGAATTTTAACTTATTAGTTTTGAGGAGTTTTGGCACTTTTCCAGACTCTCTCTCTCTTTTGTCAATCTAGATGTAAATCTAATCATCGCCGGTCGAGTGTTGCCATCTTCTCTCTGGCCGATCCTGTGGCTAATGTTGACTTGGGAACCCAGATCCTCTCCTGAATAACTGCCTTACAGATGTCAATCACACACTGTTTAACGTCTTCTCCCTCCTGCTCTGGTAGACCATACAGCCTCATGTTCCATCTTCTGTGGAAGCGGTCCATTTCATTCAGCCTGTCCTCCAAACCGGTTATTCATTTCTGTTGATCGTCACTTACATTCTTAACCGTTGTTACTTTCATTATCAGTTTCATATGCTAAACTTCACTGAAAAGAAACTCTGTTGATTCCTTTAAGGCTTCGATATCGATGGTGTCTGCATTTTTCTTTATCAAGCTTTCAAGTTTGTCTGCATTCTCTTTTATTTTCTCATATACAAGCCTTACAATGTTGTCTTGCAACTCAGAGAGTGTTGGTTCAACTTTTCTTTTCTTGGCGACCGGAGTGCATGAAGCCGAGTCGGGGAGAAGAGCAGCTCCTCCGTCAGAGTCAGTGTAGGAGTGTAGGAGTGTAAGAGGGCATATCACATGCTTTGACGCCTTCCATACCATCATCCGATACAGTGCTGTTTCTTATTTACCTTTCTTTGGTCTCGTGGGTTTTGTCTGTCATCTTTGATTTTTTTGCAGCTGTGCAAGACCACTTCGTCTATTTTATTAAACTCACACTGGCAAAAAATGTAAAGAATTTATCGTATTGATACAGACAGCAAAATAAAATATTTTCATCTGATTGCACTAATCAATTATAACATTTATGGTGAGAAAATAATTTATTATTTCTTAGACCGCCATCTTGGAAGCCCCCAGCTGTTCCAGCCTCCTGTTTAAAAAGCAATTGTACATTAATAACTAGAGAGGCACATTTTCTGAAGAAACTGTGAGCGGTGCTTTGCCGTGACGTCATAGAGCTTCCCATGTCATAGTCATAGATACAGCTGATGGCACAGCTGATGTTGGTCTCAATGTTAAGTCTATGGGACCCTTTAGAAAAGTCTTAGCACCCCATTCCCGACCAAGCCGCACGATTTGACACCTCATTCATGGGTCTACGACAAACC
>CM059210.1:39925744-39980744 GCA_030347435.1 Clarias fuscus
TTATAGAATTCTAATTTATTATTACTTTTGTCAGATTAAAGTTATTTCTGTGACCATTGTGAGTTTTTCTTTCATTGACCGAAGGGTACCAACAATTTTGTCCACGTGTGTATGTATGTGTGAACAGTGTAGACTATGTATACCTGTGTAATATACAGTATACTGTACTGTATATTCAGTCACCCTGCAAATGATAAATGTAAGAAAGTTATATTTTTAGCCTCTAGCTTATTTGCTAATTATAAGCAAAACTACTAAAGTAAAAGTAAAAAGTATGGTGCAGTAAAACTACTCATAGAAGTACATTGAAAAGAGAAAGTTAGTTAAGTAAATGTAACAGTAAATGTAACTCGTTACTGACCGCCTCTGATACCTGTTGACCTTTTACCTCTTTTATCTGGAGAGGTGTACAGTGAATACAGTGTACAGTGTATAATTAAAGCATTAATCACTAATTACACTCCGGTTCTGCAGCTTAAAATGATTTAAAAGTTGCTGTACTCAGACTTTCAGGTAAAAAGAAAGATTAATGGTTGCGGACAAGAAAAACTACATTTTAAGACACAAACATTTTCATTTTAACACCAAAAGAATTTTGACTTTGTGGATGCAAAGTTATACATATTTAACCAGACAAAGCTTTGTTTACATTTTGAATATGTACTGTTCACATCAGTAATAAGATTATTTTTAATGCTTATTTTTAAGACTTTCTAGCTGTAGTTGTCTAGTTATCTGCACATCAACTTCTGCTTCAAACTCGAAAAACGCCAAAGTCAACGCCAGGGCACATGAGGATCAACTCTGGAATGACTTTTCATTTTTGTGTCTGACAGCCTTGCAGGTTACACGGCATCTGTTCAAAGTGGATTCAACTAAGTGTGCGGTGGATTCTGAGAGAGGTCGATAACCTTCATTTCTAATAAATATTAGTTAAATAAAATTTAAAGCTTGAAACATACTATTAAAATAATCATTTAGGAAACATGTAATACACATCATCACATTACATTTTTTGTGAAAACATGCAAACACTTAAAGAACAATCATAGCTTAACATAAATGAATGTTTCTTTCTTGTATTGAGCAGAATAGTAATTAAATCAAATATCAATTAACTCTTTTAATTTAGGACAGAGCGTCATTATCATAACATCAGTGTCCCCGTGATGACCAGCGGCCGATGCGCTTCCGTTTCACATGTTACTGACTGACTGCGGTCTCTTGACATACACAGACCCTTTACTGTGACCTCATAGTTACTTGGGGGTGGAGTCTGTGAGGTGGCGATTCTGTCACAGATGGGGCTTGTATGTTGAGTCTGGACCTTCACTCCATTAGTGACTGTGAGTTGATGCATACTGTGATGTCACACTCTGAGCGTGTCACAATCACTTCAGCTCCACCATTACACTCGTTTTAACTTTACAGTAGTGTCTTTTTTTAAGTCTTTTATGTCATGATATCACACACTCATTTTATTAACATTTCGTTCTGTAAATCAGAATTCATTGTGTGAGGAAAAACGACAACACTTTGCTCCCTGTTCGAATATTAAAGAGAGAAAAGAGACGAGGACGTGGAGCGGAAACTTCAGCAAGAAACCAGGTGAAGGAGCTTCGCCTTGAGCTTCACACCATCACTCCTGGCTACAACACACACACACACACACACACACACAAAACTAAGGTTTCTAAAATAAAAAATAAAAAAACTATCTATCTGGAAGAATAAAACTAAAAATGATAAGAAAAAGTTATAATTTTATTTAATTTTAAAGGTTAGAATATTATTCTAATTATTTCTGAATTATTTCTTGGAAATAGTTTTAAGAATTCTCTGATCTCAAAGACAAAGCTGCTCTGTCACAGGGTTCATTGTAAAGCTCTGTCTAAATAAACTAAACCCGAATTGAAGATTAAATTCACTGTAGACACTTTGAGGACGTTTTTCTTTGCCATCCTCATTTATACATTTAATTAATGTATAAAGTTACTAACATTTTTTGTAATTTAGTTCCATTATATTCTAGTATAACATTTTTTGGAAGTTGGAAATGTTAAGTTACAAATTAGAACTTTATTCATACAATCTCAGGTGCTTCTCCAAGCTGTAAAGTCAGAAGCACAGAGTGTACAGAGTGTCTCCGTGTGCTGCAGCATCACAGTTTCCCTTCACTGGAACCAGTGACATGGTGTGTTAAGTGTGTGTTAACGTGGATGAACTGGAACTGGAGCCTCCTCGAGATCCCAACATCAGCGTCTGAGCTCACTAAAGCTCCTGTGGCTGGAATAATCAAATACAATTATTCATGTCTAAAATAAACAGCAAAAAAAAAATATATATATATATATATCACCAAACCAATCAGATGCAGTGGGGTGGACGAGACGGGACGCCCTGACACACACGCACACACACACACACACACACATGGCTTGTGCTCCACTTCAGTTAGAATTCTCCAGGATGATTTCTTCTGGAAACTGGACTTCTGCTTTCAGCAGGGGAAATTCTCACTCTGTCAGGGAGACAAGAAGAGAAAGAGTGTGTAATGTGTTCAAGTTCAAGTCGGCTTTTATAGTCATTTCAACCATATACAGTTCAGTACACAGTGAAACGAAACAACATTCCTCCAGGACCAACATGTTACATACATGCAGCGACATAAATTAACAACACAACATAAATTTAACAACGCAGATTTTTACATTTTTAAGTTAACCTAAACAACTATCAGTTTCTATACAAAAAAGAGACAACAAAGACAGCAGACAACAGACAACAAAGTGCACGTGCAAATGTGCAAACGAAGAGCTACATGACAACACAACAACCTAACACGTTACAGTTAAGAAATACCTTTTTAGTGATAAGGTACTGTATGGGTTGAGGTAGTGGAGAGAGCAGCAAGTAAACAATTTACATTGTGTTCAAAAATATTGTGTGCAAAACCGCAAAGTGAAATAAAATAATGTGCAAATATTGCAAAGAGCAGTTCAGATAGGTGGGTATGAACAAATGAAGGTGGTTGTAAATCAGTGTGATTGTGCATATGTGTGTTTATCAGTTCAGTCCCGATGTTATTTAGTTCGTCTGTTTTAGTGATGTGTGTGTGTGTGTGTGTGTGTGTGTGTGTTTATCAGTCCAGTCTCTTTGTGTTGAGAAGACGGATGGCTTGTGGGTAAAAACTGTGTGTGTGTAGTGTGTACTGGTGAAGACAAGCTGCTTTTTAACACTCCAGCTGTTTTTTTGGAATAATAATAATAATAATAATAATAATAATAATAATAATAATTTGTATTGTGAACTCATTAGACAGAGAGACATTTAGAGAAGAGAGTTTGTGGTCAAGTGTGTGTGTGTGTGTGTGTGTGTGTGTGTGTGCGCTACACTGAGCTTCTCCCCAGCAGGAGGGAGGTCCTCGGCTTTTGGGGAAGGTCCGGAGCGGAGCTCTGTCAGTCTGACGGCATGGCCACAGTGAGCAGCAGCAGCGGCGGCGGCAGCGGCATCATGTCGGCTTCCTCGAACAGCCGCGGCCTGGTAGACGTGATGATGGACGGTTACACGCAGCGGGGCTTCGGACGGGTGAGGAGCGGCGCGGGTCTGGCGCGTGTGTCCGACCCCGGGCGGCCTTTCGGAGAGCCGCCGCGCGCCCTGACCGCCCCGGACCCCGCGGCCGAGCTCACCGTCAGCCCGGAGCGCGCGCAGGACTTTCCGAAGATCGAACCGGGCCCGTGGGAGGACATCACGGACAGAGTGTTCCAGCTGAGGGACATCGCGGACTTGGACATCTCCAGCACGGACGCGTGTAAGTTTATTAAAGACGAGCGGGAGCCCGCGCTCATCACGGCCCCGACACGCGACGCCTTCGACATCCCGCAGACCGCCGACGCGCTGCACGCGCCCAGCTCGTCCCTCGGCCCGGTTCCGCCGTCACTGATGGACTCCGGCGCGGGACTCATGGTGGACCTCCCGCAGCCGGGCGCGCTGGTGCCTCTGCACACGATGAAGCCGGAAGCGGCGGCTGAAGTGTCCGGCTGGGACTCGCCGCTCTGGTTCCCCGGTGAGCCTTCAGACAGCCTCCAGAGCGCGAGCTTCACCCAGCGCGCTCCCGCGGGCTTCAGCGCCTTCCAGGGGTGAGTGAGTGTGTGTGTGTGTGAGTGTGTGTGTGTGTGTGTGTCCGTCCTCAAATTCGCCGTCACATTTCTTTAGAGGTTTTTAGGGTCTGGAGATTCCTCTGTCTCACACACACACACACACACACACACACACACACACACACACACACCTGATTCAATCCTGCATGACTTAATTGAAGTGTGTCCAATTCAAAAACTGTTTAAGTATTAAAAACAATTCTTATGTTGCCTTCAGATGTTTTTTTATTTTTTTTTCTTGTAGATGAAATGAAGATCTATCATTTTCTGAACATTTATTGATTCTGGTGTTAAATATCATTGAACCTGGTGACAGAGACCAGATCTATTAGAGAGAATAGAGGACTTCTGAGAGCTGTGATGATTTCATATCATTTATGATCCTCATATTTATTACAATGCACATTTCTGCTAGTGACTGATTGCTACACAGGACAGAAGACAGGGAGGGAAGCAGGTGACCAGGTGAACAGAGAGAGAGAGAGAGAGAGAGAGGGAGAAATGTACCAAGATCAGAACACTTACTAGGTGAAAGAGCGAGCAGGGAGTCCGAACTAAACAGACAAGTGCTACCAGGGGGGTCTTCCAGAAAGCAGGTCATGTGACATACATACCCGGGTAAGTTTAAGAGTAAGTTAGTGGATAACCTCAACTTTCGGTTCCAAAAATGGAGGTAACTTTCTGGGTATGTATGTACAGATCCCGCCATTAAGAACGCACGTTTCTTGAAAAGGGATCTCGCGCGCTTCCGCGGCAGCTCGCGGGAAGCTGTGAAAATGCCGTTCATTGCCTGTAGGGGGCAGTCGTGTTTCAACCTGAAGTATTGTGTGTCTACTGAAGCCAAAAATGTGTTCTCTCTCTTAGGCGCCCATTGACAGGAAGCGACAGAGCTCATACACGTGTCAAACTTTAAATACTGATATGTATTTATTCTTCATTTTCTTCTCTCCTGCAGTGATGATGATTCTTTGACTGCGCTTTCTCCATTCAGTATTATTATCATTAGTAGTAGTGAAAACTACCCTGATTAACTGTCTCTCTGCAGTAGTTAAAACAGCGGATTCATTTCATTTGGGGTATTTCTAACAGGCAATCTACTAAATAATAATAAATAGATAAAATAACCAGCACTTTAACATTTAACCCAGCAGTTTGAGAGGGTAACATAAAAATATTCCATTTGTAAAATAGCATAGGTGAAATCATAGGTTGTGTATAGAGTGATTAAAAACAATACAACAAAGCTTAAGGTAAATAAGTTCTCAGACTCTTCCACTGCAGGTATTAAAAAACAGTAACAATGTCGATTTTAGAATCCGTAGAAGCTCAGTGGTCCGGACAAAACCTCTCGCGGAGGAGCCTTAACCTGAATTCGCCATTTTCACGGGGGTGGGCATCTCGGTTCATTCATACAGATGGACAGTACTGTACCTATTTACAGTACATGGCATTTTACGGGGTTGTCACTGACCGATTTACCCTGACAAAGAGCAATATAAGAAAATAGAAAATAATTCGGCATCTATTTAGAGTCTAAATATTTTTTTAAACTTGTGCTACTGTTGTTTACTTACAATATTTGTTAATTTTTTTTTTCTTTAAATGAGGCTTGGGCTCCGGGATGTTGAGCCTATTTACTAGTATACGTAGTCTAATCAGAGCTCTATCGCCCGTTCCAGTGTAATTCATAAATGATGTTTATAATAATGAAATGAGATCGTGCTTTAAAATTAATCTACAATTCATTTCAAACCCGCGGCTCGCACTTTCACTTTAGAAAAGGCAGCGTTTTGATCAAAAGGTGATAAACGCATGCGCTTTATGGATAACAATACTGCATTGATGGATGGATGTTGTTGATAAATATTTAAAATGATAATTAAATAAATAGCTGTCCATCATTTTTGTGTTTATCTTTTCGGTTTATTATACACCTCTGCGCCACTTATTATAATAAATAGTTTTAAATGTTAGTAAAGGTACCATACAGTAGCAGTAGATATATACTGTATGCTGTAATTTGGTCATGTTCACTCATGGGTTAAACATATGCAGCATTTAATAGCATTCGCTAGTTATCAAGTTGATATACAGGTCAATCTGCATCAAATAGAATCTCTCCGAATAAGTAAGCAGAATAATAAATAATGAATCATCATAGTGTCAGCCCATGGGTGAACATGACCAAATTACTGCATAAACACTGGAATACTGGAAGTGTATAATGTTTAATAAAGTAGCCTAAAACCATTTTGTTTCCGATGCTGAAGCAAACATGATTTTGTTTTTGTTTTAGTCTATTCACTGAATAGAACGTGACATCGCTCGCCGAGGTGAACAGCCACAGAACTCCCAGTTACTGTAATCCCTCTTCTCACCTTTCATTCATGATAGGAGTGAACTTATTAAACCGGTTTCACTGATGGGGGAATTGGCAGAATTGAGGGGTTTAAAAAGAATAAACAAGACCGAGCAGACGTCTCTGCCTAAAATAGATTTCCCCAGCACGTCTTCTTTCCTTGTGTTAATCTGTAATATTGTGAAATAATAAGTAAAATGTATTTTGTGTATATGCTTAAATATTCCTTTTTATTTATGGTCATGTGTATTATGTTTTATCTGCATTATTGCGAGACTGATGACTTTCTGGGATTTTTATCGATAAATCGCACGCGTTTATCAGCCTTTTGATCAAAACGCTGCCTTTTTGTAAAGTGAAAGTTTATTCACAAATTGGGGTAAACGCACGGCGATGAACAGCTTTATTTCAGTCATAAGTTAACAGTCACATTCCATCTATTATTTCATGGGACAGTGCGAAGTTTCCCTATAACCAAGTCTTTGCCTGATTCTCTGAATTGATCTCTCACTGATGTCCACTCCACTGTCACGCCACAGTTGTTTTTTCACTGAGCTTGAAACCATTTCGTCGTTTTGCCTAGTGATGGTTTCTATGGCTGCGACAACTGCTCTGTAAAATAAGAGAATAACATTAATTTAAATATTTGACATTTAAAGCCTAATAAACACATGACAGTGTATAAATTGTGATAGTGGTATAAGGGCGAGCTACTTACCGATTAATTTTGCGAGGATTGCGTTTGCGTGATATTTGTTCTTTATAATGTCTTCTGATGGTGCTCAGTGTTACGTCTACACCAACAGATTTCAGATGGCGGTGTATTTCGCGACTGCAACTTCCAGCAGAATTCATTGTCCTGATGTCTTGAGAATGAAGCTTAGAGCACCCCTGCCGCTCCACTGTTCTTCTGCTTTTGTTGTGCAAACACAAAACACACCCATTACCTGTCCCACACCGAGGTTTGGCCTGCCTTGGATCTGAGCTACTCTGAGTAAACTAATGCAATTGTGCCAGACCTCACAGGTAAAGGGTGGTTTGCACAACAAAAGCAGGAGGAGAATCGAGCTGAAGAACTGGGAAAATCAGGGGTGAATAACACCTCGGGACTTGAAAATAAAAAAGTCAGTAATTCTAGTTAAATGGTACTTCAGCGTAGTGAAGTACCATTTTTATAAACGTATATAAACTCTTGATATGGTACTTTCACTACGCTGAAAAAATAAGAAGTAAAATTTACTCAATTTTTATTTTGCAAGGTTTCACACTTGTGAAAATGAGTAAAATTTACTTAAGGAAGGTGAATAAAACTAACAAAGTAAATAATTACATATCACATGGCCTCTTTAAATCATGTTGAGTAGTATTTACTTACTGATCTGATGTAATTAATTGATATAATTAAGTAAAATTATTTTCTATTTTACATAAATTCTACACGTTTTATTCAGTCAATGTTAATTATTTTAAATAAATAAAATGAATCACTGTTACAATATGACAAAAATATTTCCACCCCACAGTCCGCAACAAAAAGCAAATAAGAGAAAGAATCAACGAACTTCTTAGAAAGAAAAGACTGAGTTTTCCTCTTTTAAAAAAAAAAAAATCATACTACTCTCACTTTTGCAAAGAGTGACCCTTTGCCATATACCTGTCTGATATGTTCTATATTTAATAAAACTGTATTGAAACAAATTTGTGTATTTTCCTTATTTAATATTTACTAACGCTTCCGGAACATTGTTGTCTATACGTTTTATGTATATGGAAAACAGTGAAACCTAAACACAAACAGAAAGAACGAATAAAAGAATGTACAAAACATTAACACCTTTGCCGTGTTCAAATAAATAAAGAGTTACTGCATGTTTCAAGACATCGTTAATTTACATTTTTCTCCTAATTATATGTCCACAAATCCTTTGACCCCATCAATTTATTAGCAATTATCAAGAATTGCATTTCATATGAACATCACATATGAGACGCGCGCACAAACGCACACAAACTCTCCATGCAGGGAACAACTGAACAACAGGTCTTCATAGTTGGAGTTGATACTTTTTTTTTATCGATAAGTCGCACGGGTTTATCAGCCTTTTGATCGAAACTCTGCCTTTTTGTAAAGTGAAAGTTTACGGACACATCGGGGTTCACGCACGCCGATGAACAGCGCTATTTCAGTCATGAATTCATAGTCACATTCCAGCTATTATTTCCAGTCGTGGTCAAATAATGGGTGAAATAATTATTCAATGCTCGACACAAACAGCAAAAAAGCCAGATGATTATTTTAAGACATGATGACATATTCACGAATCAGGACAGTCGCATAATTACTGTATATGTGCGCGCATCTCATAGGTATGTGTGCGCGCGCATTTCATATGTAGTTGTGTGAGCAGTTAGTAGTATACATACACATGTGGTCAAAATTGTTGGTACCCTTCGGTCAATGAAAGAAAAACTCACAATGGTCACAGAAATAACTTTAATCTGACAAAAGTAATAATAAATAAGAATTCTATGAATGTTAACCAATGAAAGTCAGACATTGCTTTTCAACCATGCTTCAACGGAATTATATAAAAAAAAAATGAACTCATGGAACAGGCCTGGACAAAAATGATGGTACCCCTAACTTAATAGTTTGTTGCACAACCTTTTGAGGCAATCACTGCAATCAAACGATTCCTGTAACTGTCAATGAGACTTCTGCACCTCTCTGCAGGTATTTTGGCCCACTCCTCATGAGCAAGCTGCTCCAGTTGTTTCCGGTTTGAAGGGTGCCTTTTCCAGACGGCATGTTTCAGCTCCTTCCAAAGATGCTCAATAGGATTGAGGTCAGGGCTCATAGAAGGCCACTTTAGAATAGTCCAATGTTTTCCTCTTAGCCATTCTTGGGTGTTTTTAGCTGTGTGTTTTGGGTCATTGTCCTGTTGCAAGACCCATGACCTGTGACTGAGACCCAGCTTTCTGACACTGGCCAGCACATTTCTCTCTAGAATCCCTTGATAGTCTTGAGATTTCATTGTACCCTGCACAGATTCAAGACACCCTGTGCCAGATGCAGCAAAGCAGCCCCAGAACATAACAGAGCCTCCTCCATGTTTCACAGTAGGGACAGTGTTCTTTTCTTGATATGCTTCATTTTTCCGTCTGTGAACATAGAGCTGATGTGCCTTGGCAAAAAGTTCCATTTTTGTCTCATCTGTCCATAGGACATTCTCCCAGAAGCTTTGTGGCTTGTCAACATGTAGTTTGGCATATTCCAGTCTGGCTTTTTTATGATTTGTTTTCAACAATGGTGTCCTCCTTGGTCGTCTCCCATGTAGTCCACTTTGGCTCAAACAACAACAGATGGTGCGATCTGACACTGATGTTCCTTGAGCATGAAGTTCACCTTGGATCTCTTTAGAAGTCTTTCTGGGCTCTTTTGTTACCATTCGGATTATCCGTCTCTTTGATTTGTCATCGATTTTCCTCCTGCGGCCACGTCCAGGGAGGTTGGCTACAGTCCCATGGATCTTAAATTTCTGAATAATATGTGCAACTGTAGTCACAGGAACATCTAGCTGCTTGGAAACGGTCTTATAGCCTTTACCTTTAGCATGCTTGTCTATAATTCTCTTTCGAATCTCCTGAGACAACTCTTTCCTTCACTTCCTCTGGTCCATGTTGAGTGTGGTACATACCATGTCACCAAACAACACAGTGACTACCTGGAGCCCTATATATAGGCCCACTGACTGATTACAAGATTGTAGACACCTGTGATGCTAATTAGTGGACACACCTTGAATTAACATGTCCCTTTGGTCACATTATTTTCAGTATTTTCTAGGGGTACCATCATTTTTGTCCAGGCCTGTTCCATGAGTTTATTTTTTAAAATAATTCTGTTGAAGCATGGTTGAAAAGCAATGTCTGACTTTCATTGGTTAACATTCATAGAATTTTTTTTTAATTATTACTTTTGCAAGATTAAAATTATTTATGTGACCATTGTGAGTTTTTCTTTCATTGACCGACGGGTACCAACAATTTTGTCCACGTGTGTAGATGTGTGACTGTTTCATATATGTGTATGCAAGTGTTTCACTTGTGTGTGCATGAGTGAAGTTTGACTTAAGCCCTATACGGCGCCTCACAGTTTAGGGCATCTCTTTTCATCATTATGAACATAATATGAAGCAGATATATGCACATTCATCATAAAATATTATTATTGTAAAACAAAATAAAATTCATGTTTGCTTCAGCATTGGAAACAATATTGTTTTAGGATAACTAATTATACACAATTCTTCGTTGTACTTGGTCAGGCTTTTAGATAAAGTCCCTCCATGCGCCATGTGGCGGATATCCAGTGAAGCACAACACATTTATTTAAATTCCCGAATGTTGCTTGAGGGATTTCGCGGCATGTCGTGAGCCAAATTGCAGGATCTCGCGGGAAAAAGCGTGCATTCTTAATGGCAAGATCTGTAACCAACTTACTCTCGGTAGCAGCTTATGTTCCTGGGTCAGTTTGTTTCAGAAGTTTATTGAGCATGACGTGCGCTTTTGGTGATGATCCTGTGGACGTGGAGGCACAAATTATACAAGTTTTTTTTTTGCCGGGAGAGAGTTATAAGGCCGCGTATTGATGTCTTTTTATTTCCTAATGATTATTTGAAAGAGTGTTATCGGTTTTCAAGGAAATCGTTAATTTACGTAACACATCTCTTGAAACCGCATATTGCAAATGTCACAAACCCGCGTGTCTGCGCTTAGAAAACATTCCACAGAATGCAGGTTTGTCCTTTGTAGTAAAATCTATGACACATATTTAATATGTAGTCATACTATAGGGTGGCCAAAAGTAGGGTTACAGTTAACACTTTTTTCCTTTATTAGAAATTTAGACTTTTATTTATATATACAGCGGAACCTCGGATTGCGAGTCACTCGGTTTACGAGTGTTTCGCAAAACGAGCAAAGATTTTTAATAAATTTTGACTTGAAAAATGAGCATGTCTTGGTTTACGAGTGCCAAGTTTTTTACACCGACACACACACACACACTCTCTCGCCTTTACACCCCCCCTCCCCGGCTTCACACAGACACACAAACTCTGCTCTGTCGCGATTCTTTTCAAAGGTAAGGTGCTGGTAAATTTTTTTTTTTTTTTTTTTTACTTTACAGCAGTGATTCCGTTAGTCTGCGCGTGTCATTAGAGAGATTTCTTCTTTTCCCGTTAAAACAGTGTTTCCGTTGTGTGTGTGTTTGTTGTGAAATTTAAAAATCGAGGTGGGGGGAGGGAGGAGGAGTTTTACTGTGTAAGACGAGGCGAGGGAAGGGGCTAATTCCACACACACACACACATACACACACATGCACACACAAACACACGGCGCCTGCGTGCACAAACGGAAACACTTATCTGCTGGGATTTATTTCCACTTTTTTAAAGGTAAAGTGCAGGTTAATTTGTTTTATTTTTACTTCATATATTGTATTAATTATTTTTCTATATTTATTTTTTTGGGCTGTGGAATGAATTATTTGAGTTTTCATTATTTCTTATGGGAAGATTTGATTTGGTTTATGAGTGTTTTGGAATACGAGCCTGCTTGCGGAACAAATTATGCTCGTAATCCAAGGTTCCAATGTATTATAATTAAATATTAGACATTTTACATTGAACATTTAATCTCTCAAGTGCTCAAAGAGTCCACCTTCTTTATAATAATTTTTTATATTGATAATGAAGTAACTGTAACCCTACTTTTGGCCTACTCTGTGTGTATGTATATATATATATATATATATATACACACACACACACACATGATACTTCCATATATGACTTTCTATTTCATGGTTTCCTAATGTAATTGGGGCACTGATGACACCCACATTCCTATTAAAGCTCCTTCAATAAATGAGGGAGACGATGTTGGAAATCGATTCATGACATCAATGTACAGGTACCAACTTGATTTTGTGTCCTTAATTTTTTGCCTTGTTAAATCATTCGTTCATCAGTCCAGAAAGAGATGTGCGACATCATAGTGGCTTGTGTTGAGCTTCACAACATTGCCACTATAAGAGGAGAGAGACACCATCCTTGTATCCCTGCTATCCGTTATCACCCAGATGAGGATGGGTTCCCTGTTGAGTCTGGTTCCTCTCAAGGTTTCTTCCTATTACCATCTCAGGGAGTTTTTCCTTGATCTTATCATTTTGATTCATACACATTGGATACAAACTTACTTCTTTTTATTGTGTAAAGCTGCTTTGCGACAATGTCAATTGTTAAAAGCGCTATATAAATAAAATTGACTTGACTTGTATTAAAGAAGATGGTCCAGAGGAACCGCTACAGATTTTTGCACACAACAGAGATGGACGACTTTTGAGAGACAGGATTTGTCAAAAATACTCTTATTAAATTGTTTGCACTGGTCTGCTGTGCAGTTAATTTCTTTATTTCCTGAAAGTAAAATGAAAAAAAAAAGTGTTTTTTTTTTTACTTTGCTTTATATACACAACACTTTTAACATGCAACCGATTAATATTCATACATTCATTAAAGTTCTCACCTTAAGGTGATGCACCAGTAATTCAATGTCTAGTGTATTGTATTTCTCTTCCATTTGAAGCTGTACAAGGTCCATCTCCATCTCCATGTCACTTTATCTTTTTTGTTTTTGAAGATGGACCTTATTCAGCACATTTGCTGGCAACTAGGAAGGCAAAAATAAATGAGGTTCTGACAGACAATAAAATTAAAATGGACAACTGCACACAAGCTCTTACACTGCTTAGATTGTGCATTGAGGTTGAAGGACCTTCATCTGTGAGCAAATCCCCAGGTATGTACTGTGAGAGAACAATGACAGCTTTAACAGTCAAAAGGATGCGGAAAGGCTGTTTAATTATTTAGCATGAAACTGTAAACCCAATTAAGTTGGCCATACTCAAAGAATTTAGGGTAATCAGTTACATACATTTTTTAAGTAATGGTGTTTACAATTTTAAGTAAACAGAACTATCAATTTTTGAGTTTGTTGAACTTGTTGCAAATCAAATAAATTGTTGCTGCAGTTGTTGGGAATCGAACCCGGGCCTTTCGCATGGCAGGTGAAACACTTACCACTGAGCCACCGGTGAGTTTAAGTTGGGAGAACTTTAAAGTGACAGTTACTGTTACTTAAGTACTTACGATTACTTAAAATATCAAATTTGTTCAGCTAACTTGAAAAGTGTCATTTCTACAAACTCATAAATAGAAAAAAGTTCTGAATAAAAAAACAAAAAGGTCTATTAATTTGACCTAATTGCAATTGGGGTAAATTATTATAAAAAAAAACAAACATTTAAGTTAACAGTACTCAAAGTGTTTAATTACTTTGAGAATTAGGGTTTACAGTTTAGTATAAAATGTCAATGTCAAATTTGCTATTTAATACACTCTTTACTATGTCTGTTATTTTTTGCCAAGCCAACTCTCTCTCTTTAGCCGATGCAGCCGTGTTGCTTTTTTTCATTATTATTGGCTTGAATTCTTCATATGCTGCATTAAAACCTCCAACTCCGCCTCTGTGAAGTATGACGCTCGCTTTTTTTCACTGAAATCGGCGATCCATTGAAAATGTCTTTATGTGGCACCGTGCACGCACATTAACTCTGGATAACCAGTAGGAGGTTGATTAAACTTACTCTTCTCAGGTGTTTTGGAACCGACATACTCATGGTATGTGGGTTTGGGGTAAATCAACCTGGAGGTTATGATTTACCAAATGGTAAGTTAACCCAGCTTCCTGGAATAACCCCCCCAGATCTCTCTGCTGTATGTCTAGAAAACATGCACCCCCCCCCCCCCCCCCCCCCCCAACATGCACACAAACCTTTATATACTGTAGCATCACTGCCGTCCTGCCGAGCTCTTCATCATGACACCCCGGGTGTGCAGGTGTGAGGATTTACAGACAGATCCAGTGCAGGACTCATTTAAGTACCTGGTCTGGAAAAAATTGCTGGAGCCACATCAGCCTCTGGATTAAAGTCTGTGTGTGTGTGTGTGTGTGTGTGTAGTGTCCATACACAGAGATCGTGTGTGATATGCGGAGACGAGGCTTCGGGCTGCCACTATGGAGTCCTGACGTGTGGAAGCTGCAAGGTGTTCTTCAAGAGAGCTGTGGAAGGTAAGGACGAGAGAAACATGATGGGAAAACAAACAAACAAACAAAAGAGAATAAATACATAAATAAACAAAATAAAACACAAAAATAAATATGATTTATAAGTAAGTAAATAAATAAATACATTAATAAATAAATACCCAAATAAATATTATATATTGATTAATAAATAAACAAATGAATATATAAATAAATATTAGTTCTAAATAAATAAGTACATTCTACTGTGGAGAAGTGGGAATGATTATTGCAGATGTGTATTTGAGGTGGTATTGTGCATTTCACCAGCCGATAGCGGTCCCAGTCCTAATAAGGTCATACGTTCCAGATTGTGTAGTGATTATCGTGTAGCAGCGAGAGTCTTTCAGCTTCGTGAAACATCTGTCTCGTTCAGTGCCTCGGCTATCTCCAGCATTCAGTGTGTTCTCTTTCTCACACTGCAGATACAGATATTGTCTGTATCTTCTAAAGACAGATATGTCAGAGCCACAATGTCTGACCATGACCATGTCACTCTGTCCTCTCACAAGTGCCTCAAACTAACCCACGTCCTCTCTCGTCCGTGCTGTCTCTCTCCTTGTCTCTCTCTCTCTCTCTCTCTCTCTCTCTTTTTCTCTCTCCTTGTCTCTCTCTCATCTCTCTCTCTGTCTCTCTCTCTCTCTCTCTCTGTCTCTCTGTCTCTGTCTCTCTCTGTCTCTCTCTCTGTCTCTGTCTCTCTCTGTCTCTCTCTCTGTTTCTGTCTCTGTCTCTCTCTGGTCTTTTCTCATCTCTATTCTCTTGTCTTTAAGATCTTTCTTGCTCATTAAGTTGTGATCTCAGAGGATTTAACTGTGTTGTGTTTTGGTGCACATGGAGAGTAAAGTACAGTACGAGAGTTTATCTTTGCATTAACGATGGTTTCTCTCTCGTCAAGGACACCATAACTATCTGTGCGCCGGGCGAAATGACTGCATTGTGGATAAGATCAGGAGAAAAAACTGCCCCGCGTGTCGCCTCAGAAAATGCTACCAGGCCGGGATGATGCTCGGAGGTAACCCTTTCATGTATGAACCCAGTGTGCTGCTCTTTTTAACCTCTTAGTTGAACATTAGCTGCTTGATTAACATCAGAAGAACTGAATGTACTGTAATAAAGGAGGCGTTGCAAATTAAAATCTTTGGAACGCAAACATAATCTAACAAAAATCGGAAAAAAGGAAAGAGCATGAGCTCGAAACATCTGATAACTGTCTCTGTGGTTAAATTGCAATTAAAGAGCACTGACTGTCCTTTTCGTGGTTGTTAAGTGAACCAGTCTAACTGGCTAGTGGGACAGTTTGACTTTTACTGCACAGTTTTATTTCAGTAAAAGAATTTCAAAAATTAAAAAATTCAGAACAATATCATAAACGTGATCCGAGCAGAAACACACCTGTTCCTGGAGGAACCCAGAATGTGTTAAAGGACTCACCTGAACACAGAATATCATGAAGAGCATGAAGATCATATATCACTATGTATGATAATCTCCCACAGAACAAGACTAAATTCAACCATGAGCCAGAGCAGGTCACTAGAGGTCAATGTTAAACACGATGCCACCGTCACCATGCTTCACAGTTTGATCTCACAGGAGGAGCTATGATTATATCGAGATCATGTGACACCTTAATCGGACAAATTGAAAAGTATTATACTCATTTTTGATGGAAACCGTACCAGACTGATCCAGAGGTTTTGCAGTAGTGGGGGTGAATACTTATGCAATCAAAAAATAGAAAAGAAATTCAGTAATATTTTTCCTTGAATAAACCGTATCAACTTCTGAATGTTTACGTCAAAATTATTTTCCACATGATGTCAAGAGAGATGTTTAAAACCCATGTAGTGAAGGATGGATCTTCTAAAATTTCTTATTTTCTTGTAGATGAATGAAACTTTGTGTGTGTGTGTGTGTGTGTGTGTGTGTGTGAGACAGTTCGTAAGTTGAAGAGATTCGGCGTTCTGAAGGCCATGGGTCTAGGTCCACCCACCATGTTCCAGGGCCACAGTTTGGCCTCCATTTCATGTGTTCCTGGGATCCAAGAGCTGCCGTTTTCACCTCAATTTATAAACATCCTTCAGAACATTGAACCCGGGATGGTCTACTCCGGCTTCGATGACTCCCAATCTGGAGTGCCACATCTGCTCCTGAACAGCCTGAACAGACTGTGTGAGGGACACCTGCTGTGGATCGTCCGCTGGTCCAAGGCTTTACCAGGTTCAGTCACCTCTGTACCCACTCAGATGCACACACTGTTCCTGATAAAGGTTCATCGCAGATCGTGGAAGTGATATCACACACAGTTCTGGTGATGAGGTCTGATGGAGTTAATGATTTGAGATTTATTGTGAAATAGAGACTAAACTCAGATCAGATCGCAAACTGAAACTGCTGCGTGTGTGAGTGAAGGAAAGGTGGATATGATCTCTTAGATTAGAGTTAAAAGCAGGTAAAGAGGTGCATGATGGACCTTGATGATAAAAATATATAACTATATTCACATATCATCTGTTAGCAGAACGTACAACGAGTTAGCTAGCGAACACTGTGTGTGATAGTGATGTCATGTGATCGCTTCATTTTTTCCCATCATTTCAGTCGAGCCATTAAAATATAAATTCATAATTGATGTCAAAATGGTGTTAGAAATTCTGAGACGTTTCAGTCCAGAGCCTGGCTGTCTCTGGTTCTCTGGTTAGTTAAACCTTGGCTGTAGATAAAACAGTCGACAAGATAGAGATCTGAAATAAACACCAAATTTAACACAGAATAACAAATAAATAAATAAACAAATAAACAGACTTCAGGCTCCGGATCCGTTACGGATCCCGAGGTGCCGAGTTGAAGCCGGCAAGGTGTTTGAGATCATCTGCACTAACAAACATTTCACGTGGGAAATAAATGATGAGAACTAGTTCACACACACACACACACACACAGAGTTTAACACTTTAACCTTTTTTGTCAGGGTTCCGCAATCTACACATCAACGACCAGATGACCCTGATCCAGTACTCCTGGATGAACCTGCAGGTCTTCTCATTCGGCTGGAGAACCTTCCAGAACGTCTCCAGCGACTTTATGTACTTTGCTCCTGACCTCATCCTCAGTCAGTAAGTCTGATCAATACGACCTCATAAACAAGACAGACCAGATTTAAAGAAGTGGGACTGAGTTTGGGGCAGAGATCCACTGAGCACCGGATCAGGTTTTACATCAGCATGCGAGTGTGAGTGTGTGTGAGTGTATGTGTGTGTGAGTGCGAGTGTGATTGATGTTTTGCGGCCCTGACTCTGTCCTGATGAAGTGATTTACTGAAATAATGAGTTCATCATTTCATCATGGAAAATTTTGGCTAATTTACATTGAATAGCTGTGAATGAGTGTGTGAGGAAACAAGATGTGCACGAACCAGTGTGTGATTTTGAGCAAAGAGGACAGATCTCAAAGACACTTCTAAAATATATATATATATATATATACTGTACAGTCTTATGCAAAAGTTTAGGCACCCCTTGATAAATAACAGATTTTGGTGATTTTTTTATTGAATAGATGTGAACACAGTCTGTAAACGGTAAATGGGAAAAAAAATGCACAATATTTTCAGCAAACATTGGTGCTTAGTTACTTTTTATGTCATATATTGAAAAAAAGATAAAAAGTAAAAACATTCTTCTGGCACTGTGCAAAAGTTTGAGCACCCTACATAATCAGTACTCAGTAGCGCCTCCTCTGGCAGATATCACAGCTTTAAACGCTTTTTATAGCGGCTAAAGGTCTTTCAGTTCTTGTACTTGGGATTTTCTCCCATTCTTCCTTGCAAAAGGCTTCTACAGTCGTGGCCAAAAGTTTTGAGAATTACATAAATATTGGAAATTGGAAAAGGTGCTGCTGAAGTTTTTATAATAGCAATTTGCATATACTCCAGAATGTTCTGAAGAGTGATCAGATGAATTGCATAGTCCTTCTTTTCCATGAAAATGAACTTAATCCCGAAAAAACTTTCCACTGCATTTCATTGCTGTCATTAAAGGAGCTGCTGAGATCATTTCAGTAATCGTCTTGTTAACTCAGGTGAGAATGTTGACGAGCTCAAGGCTGGAGATCATTATGTCAGGCTGATTGGGTTAGAATGGCAGACTTGACATGTTAAAAGGAGGGTGATGCTTGAAATCATTCTTCTTTCATTGTTAACCATGGTGACCTGCAAAGAAACGCGTGCAGCCATCATTGCGTTGCATAAAAATGGCTTCACAGGCAAGGATATTGTGGCTACTAAGATTGCACCTAAATCAACAATTTATAGGATCATCAAGAACTTCAAGGAAAGAGGTTCAATTCTTGTTAAGAAGGCTTCAGGGCGTCCAAGAAAGTCCAGCAAGCGCCAGGATCGTCTCCTAAAGAGGATTCAGCTGCGGGATCGGAGTGCCACCAGTGCAGAGCTGCTCAGGAATGGCAGCAGGCAGGTGTGAGCGCATCTGCACGCACAGTGAGGCCAAGACTTCTGGAAGATGGTCTGGTGTCACGAAGGGCAGCAAAGAAGCCACTTCTCTCCAAAAAAAACATCAGGGACAGATTGATCTTCTGCAAAAAGTATGGCGAATGGACTGCTGAGGACTGGGGCAAAGTCATATTCTCGGATGAAGCCTCTTTCCGATTGTTTGGGGCATCTGGAAAAAGGCTTGTCCGGAGAAGAAAAGCTGAGCGCTACCATCAGTCCTGTGTCATGCCAACAGTAAAGCATCCTGAGACCATTCATGTGTGGGGTTGCTTCTCATCCAAGGGAGTGGGCTCACTCACAATTTTGCCCAAAAACACCGTCATGAATAAAGAATGGTACCAAAACACCCCCCAGCAGCAACTTCTTCCAACAATCCAGCAACAGTTTGGTGAAGAACAATGCATTTTCCAGCACGATGGAGCACCGTGCTATAGGGCAAAAGTGAGAACTAAGTGGCCCGGGGACCAAAACATTGAAATTTTGGGTCCATGGCCTGGAAACTCCCCAGATCTTAATCCCATTGAGAATTTGTGGTCAATCCCCAAGAGGCGGGTGGACAAACAAAAACCCACTAATTCTGATAAACTCCAAGAAGTGATTATGAAAGAATGGGTTGCTATCAGTCAGGATTTGGCCCAGAAGTTGATTGAGAGCAGCCCAGTCGAATTGCAGAGGTCCTGAAAAAGAAGCGCCAACACTGCAAATACTGACTCTTTGCATAAATGTCATGTAATTGTCGATAAAAGCCTTTGAAACGTATGAAGTGCTTGTAATTATATTTCAGTACATCACAGAAACAACTGAAACAAAGATCTAAAAGCAGTTTAGCAGCAGACTTTGTGAAAACTAATATTTGTGTCATTCTCAAAACTTTTGGCCACGACTGTAGTTCTGTAATATTCTCTGGTCATCTTTCATGCACAGCTCTTTTAAGATCTACACACAGATGTTCAATGATGTTTAAATCAGGGGACTGTGATGGCCGTTCCAAAACCTTCAGCTTGCGTCTCTTGAGGTTTTCCATAGTGGACTGTGTTTAGGATCATCGTCCTGTTGTAGAAGTCCATCCTCTTTTCAGCTTCAGCTTTTTTTTTTACAGATGCTGTGATGTTTGTTTCCAGAATCTGCTGGTATTTAGTGGAATCCATTCTTCCCTCCACCCGTGCAATGTTTCCTGTGCCACTGGCTGCAACACAACTCCAAAGCATGATAGATCCACCCTCATGCTTAATAGTTGGCCAGGTGTTCTTTTCATGAAATGCTGCTCCTTTTTCTCTCCAAACATGCCTTTACTGATTGTGGACAAAGAGTTCTATTGTAACTTCATCAGTCCACAGCACTTGTTTCCAAAACGCATCAGGCTTCTGTAGATGTTCAGTTACAGACTTCTGACGTTGGATTTTATGATGGGGACGCAGGTCAGGTTTTCTTCTGCTGACTCTTCCATGAAGGTCTTGTGGAACGCTGCACCACCACTCCTGAGTCTGCTGAATCTTCCTGCAGGTTTTGATTTGTCTTTCTGACCAGCATACGAGCAGTTCTCTCCCAGAGTTTTCTTGGTCTTCCAGATCTCATCTTGACCTCCACAGTTCCCCTGAACTGCCATCTCTTAATGACATTTCTCACTGTGGAAACTGCAAGCTGACGACGCTTTGCTATCTTCTTGTAGCTTCTCCTGCATTGTGGGCATCAATAACTTTCATTTTCAGAGTCTTACACAGCTGCTTAGAGGAACCCATGGTTGTTGAGTGTCCGCAAGTGTTTGCACAAGGTTTGAAGAGTCAAAAGTATTTGTAAAGCTTTGAAATTGGCATTTACTAATGACAGCTGTTGCCATGCATCAGATCTAACGAGATGATTAACGTCTGAAACCTTATGAAAAGAATCTGAGACTCTGGAACTCTTAGGGCGTCCAAACTTTTGCACAGTGCCATAATAATGTTTTTTTTATTTTTGTTAAATTTATGGCATAAGCAATAAATATGCATCAATGTTTGCTGAAAACACTGAAGAGAGACTGTGTTCACATCTTATCAATGAAGAAATCACCAAAATCTGCTATTTATCAAGGGGTGCCTAAACTTTTGCATAAGACTGTAGTGTGTGTCCTGTGTTCATGAGACACGTATGAATGAAATTATTTTTGAAAAAATGATTTTATTCAAATTCAATGATGAAATATATTCTGATTACTTTTGCTATTAAAACATCATTTTAGATTTTTATGTAACATTAATTATTTAAATCACAAATTAAAATGTTATTGTTTGTGTGAAATCCTGTGTGAGAGAGTGAGAGAGTGATCCTGAGGCCATGAGGAAGCATTCTCACACAGGAACTGAACACCACATACAGTCTGTGTGTGTGTGTGCGTGTGTGTGCGCGTGCATGTGTGCGCGTGCGTGTGTGCGCGTGCGTGTGTGAGCGTGTGCGTGTGCGCGTGTGCGTGTGTGTGTAATCAAAGTGGCATTGTGTGTTTATGAGTTTATTTATCTATTAGTTTTTTTATTCATTGTAAATGTATCTGGACTTGTTTATTGCTGCTTTATCACAACATCTGGAGTTAAAATAGAAACATGTGTCTGTGAACTTGTGTAATAATTTGAGCATTAAAAAGAACATGAAGCTCACGATCATGTCTGATCTTGTCCACCGTTAGTGATCACCTGAGGACGACTCCGATCTTCGACCTGTGCCTGCCCATGCAGATGATCCCGCTGGAGTTCGCCAGGCTGCAGGTCACCAGAGACGAGTTTCTGTGCATGAAGGCCATAGTGTTGCTCAACACCGGTAATGAAAAAGATTTTAATAAATGACCTACTTTTCAGGCTACAATAACAGAAGAGTGTAGCGGTGCGAGGCGTTGGGGCTGAAGGGAACGAGCGGGAGGCTGACGAGGTGTTCAGATGATTCACTTCAGTTTCATTTATATAGCGCTTTTAACAACAGTCATTGTCTCAAAGCAGCTTCACAAAATGAAAAGAACATTTATGGAAGTGTGTATGAGTGAGAAATAATGTGTCTAGATAATAATGAGATGAATGAAATAATAATGAAACCTCGAGAGGAACCAGACTCAACAGGGAACCCATCCTCATCTGGGTGATAACGGAGAGCAGGGATTTGATCTGCACTCATACTGTGTGTTAGGAGGCTGGAAGTTCAGTATAACAGGAGACGTGTTTAAGTTCATATGGAGTCCAGTTCAGCACAGGGACGAGTCAGCAGGTGCAGAGGACACAGGGGGTCTGAGGGGGTCTGAGGGGGTCTGAGAGGGTCTGAGGGGGTCTGGATCACTGGTCGCTCAGGAGCAGTGTGTGTAGCTCCAGGCCATCATGAAGCAGAATCCTGCTGGAGCTGGCCCTTCTCTGGTTCCTCTGGTCCTCGCAGGGTTGGTCTCTGTCTACTGACGCTGGCACAGGATGGGTAGAGAAATAAAGAGCAGGTGGAAATACTGTAATTAGCGTATCGTTCAGGATAGATGTAATGGATAAGACGTGAACACCGAGAGCCTCGTCTCGGGCTGCACAGGAGTGAGTGGGCGGGGCTCTGTAACACCTCCTTTATCTGATATATAAAATACTACAGAAATGGAGCGTTACAGTCTGTGGATTGAGAAAATCTTTACAATGAAATTTAAGTTGACGAAGCTGAAGCTGAAACTGGGCTCAGGCGAAGGACAAAGTCGTACGCGTCCCCGCGTTTCGTACGCGTCCCCGCGTGTCAGCTGTTACTATAGAAACTAACTCATTAGAACGAGTGCGTTAATGTTGACGTCACAGCCAGAACTTCCCGTGTTGTTCTGCCAAAAGCAACTGCGGACCTTCTGAACGATCAGGTTTGAGTGCTGTGGTGTAAACACAACTAATCAGTTCTGACCAATCACAAGGCTTGTATGTAAATGTATGGATATAAAGACTAGATGCTGCATTCATGTTTGGTGTTTATGTGCTTCAGTTCCTTTAGAGGGTTTGAAGAGTCAAAACCAGTTTGATGAGATGAGACAGTACTACATCCAAGAGCTGAATAAAGTCATCCAGATGAAGGAGAAAGGCGTGGTGGGGAGCTCACAGCGCTTCTATCAACTCACCAAGCTCATGGACTCCATGCATGAGGTGCTGCACAACGTCACACCACGTCACACAACGTCAAACAACATCACACATCACACCGCGTCACACAACGATACACCGCATCACACCATGTCACACATCACACATCATGTCACACAACATCACACACCACGCCCCTTTGCACTACACCCGGTGGTTGTACACACACATCTCCGTCAGTGGTTAGTGTGTGACCTGAACACTGTGGACGTCACCTGAACTCAAACACGTTTCCTGTCACACAGCTGGGATTCAGTTACGGTCTCTCTATCGGGTGTCGCTCAGATCAGGATGAGTCTCAGCGGTTCCTCCTCACGTCACCTCCGGCACCTCCGGCTGCTCATCAGGACACACTCATAAAGATAAATATATATAGTACATGTTAAGACTGATACCTGGGCTTTTTATTCCTGTAAAGCTGCACTGTGATGATGTCCACTGTTAAAGGAGATAAATAAATAAAAAGTGAAATGAAATTAAATCAAATCATCAATCATTAGTCACAGCAGCCGTCTGTCAGAACTGCAGCCAAAACACAGGATACACTCCAGTACATCATTATTATTATTATTATTATTATTATTAAGAGTCAAATATCAAACTATGAAGTATAAATAAAAAGGAATAAATGTAATTCTGTATAAATATAGTGTGTAAAGGAGTTCAGGTGAAATATTAGCTGCAGCTCTTCATGTGAATTGTGAGACTCTATAAGACCAGTCATAGTTTTGATTGATATATATTTATATATAATACACAAAAACGTCTCCAAAAGCTAAAGAGATGCTTTTTCCAGATGTTTCTTCAGCTTTTTTTCAGCTTTTGTTCCCTCTGTGTGTGTAGCAGGTTTAGTCTTCACAACGTCGTCATCATTTCACACACTTACGCCACAAAAACAGATACATTTGCAAAAAAATATAGCTGAATAAACTGTTTAAAGATAAAAAGTGCACTCGTTTTATCTTATCAACAGAAAATGAAACAGTTACGCTGCTTTAATATAAAGTGCGATTCAACACCGACGTAATCGCAGGATTCTCTTTGTTCTTTTGTGTTTCTATCAGATATCACGTTGCAAATGTGAACTGTACAATAATCACCTGATTAACACACACACACACACACACACACACACACACACACACCCTGACGTTTAATGTACGTATAAATCAGTGACAAGATATATGTGTGTGTGTGTGTGTGTGTGTGTGTGTGTGTGTGATAACGTGCTAAAGTTTGCGTCACTCTTCTTGTGTGAGCAGATCGTGAAGAAGGTCAACCTGTTCTGCCTCAGCACTTTCCTCCAGGCTGACGACATGAAGGTGGATTTTCCCGAGATGATGTCGGAGGTCATCACATCACAGCTCCCCAAGGTTCTGGCCGGCATGGTCAGGCCCCTCCTCTTTCACGGGAAATGATGTCACGACACGGCAGAGGGGGATTCTGGGATACGGCCGAGCGCCTTTCAGCTCTCAGCTCAGTGTTCGTTTTTTATCTGCTTTCGTGGAGGAAGACGTGCGACGCTCCCGCTGTTGCTTTTGTTCTCATGTTTAGTTAGAGGATTTTTCTGATTTAGTTAGAAGACTTTTCTGTTAAGGCCTGCAGTATCGTTCCATTCCAACACCTTTACACTTCATATATATATATATATATCTGGTGTTTCAGAGCTTCCCTGTGGGCTTCAATAATGTCGGCACCCCAGAATAAAATGTATCTGTTGTCTGGAGAGCTCGTGTCAGACGTCATTAAACAGTTAACGTAAGACTTGTTGTTTCCGAGACGTGACCTGGAGGGAGGAGGGAGGATCGCGCTGCCATCATCAGTGAAGGTCGAGGCACATTCTTATGCATTTAAATGGAAAAGAACACAGAGATCCTGGCGCCGACCCGCTCCGGTTTCTTCCTCCTCAGAAGGCTGGAACTCTAACTGCTGATAACGTCTGCTGTTTCTCTCTGTGTGTGTGTGTGTGTGTGTGTGTGTGTGTGTGTGTGTGTGTATTTACTCACAGTTATTAGGACAGTTATAATATAATGAGGTCACATTATAGACGTTTATTGGCAATAAAGTGTTCAGATTTGTGAAAAATAAAGAAAAAGAGAGTGAACCAGTGAGAGATGTGTGTGAGTCGGGTCGGGTCGGGTCGGGTCGGGTCACGTGTGGAGCTCGAGCACGACACCTGATTAAAGCTCCACCTGCAGGTCCTTACAGCACGACAGGAAACAACAGGTTTATACAGCTTACACGCGCACACACACACACACACACACACACACACACACACACGGCAGGACAAAAACACGACTGTCAGAATAAAGATATCTAATAAATCATACTGTAAAAAATAAACAAGAAAAACAGCTGCTTTTATACCTTTAATGTTTCAGGTTTTAACTGCAGCAAAACAGCTTCTGACACTAATAAACATAATTATCTGATGTTCAGTAAGTGTGTGTGTGTGTGTGTGTGTGTGAGAGACATTAGCTAAGTGGACACACCCACAAGTGAGGTCACCTCAGCACTCTTTCCATCAAGAGAAAAACAAGAGAAATGACCCAATGTGAACCAGAGAGAAAGGGGCGGGGCTTCCAGTGGTCGAGTAAGACCTTCACAGCTGTCAATCACTCCAGACTCACCTGCCGCTTTTAAAACTCTTTTATTCAGCTGTGTTTAAAGGTCTTACACAGGGTGTGTGAAGCTCAGCAGATCTATTTTTATTGATCTTAAAACTAAAGGTTATAAAAGTTTTAACAGATTAAACGCGACTCGTTCATTCAAATAAAAGCAGCAAAAGTTCCAGAGTGAATAAAATGTTATAAAACTTTATAATGTTAGACGACTTTTACACTAAAACATGAGATTAAGTGTTCGTACAGCTCTCTGTGTGTGTGTGTGTGTGTGTGTGTGTGTGTGTGTGTGTGTGTGTGTGTGTGTGTGTGTGCATTTTTTACTGTCCATTTCCTAATGTAGAGAAACAATAGAGGCCCAGAGGTGGACAGTAACGAATGATGTTTACTCCTGTTACTGTAACTGAGTAGTTTTTTTGTGTACTTTTTAAAATCTGTAATTTTACTTTTACTTAAGTATGTTATGTTTGAAGTCTTGTAATTCGCTACATTTTAAATCATATTCGTTACTGAGTAAAACAAATGAATGAAAATGCAAAAAATATTCTGCTTTGTATAAATGCTTGGTTGCGCTCATGTGTGTGTCTCGTGTCCTGGCCGCTCCAGGTTTCCTGACTGTCCCCACATCGGCATCTACCTGACTTTAAATTTATTTATTTTTAATTAAAGTACAAAGTGTGCATACAGCAAAACAGCATTAATTGTATACAAAACAGAGAAACACAATGTGATCAGTAAATCCAGATCAGAAATCAACCATTTCAAAAAGCATAAAAGATGAAATAATAAAGAGGATACAATTACAATAAATTATACATTTGAAGCCATTTAAACAATTTTACTGCATTTGGGTTTTCTATTTTACTAAGAGCATCTGAGAAAAAATTTTGGTCATTTTTAAATATCATAAACAGAGGAGGAGATTTACGATCTCTGCATTTATGAATGTATTTGGTTATCCTATACATAATATTTTGTAAAGTAAATACGAAATGATCCGCTATCACACCCTTTTCTTCCAGCCAGTTCTGCAGTACTTTCCAGAAAGAGAGAGAATTATTGCATGTAAAAAATAAATATATGTTCTGCACCTTCGGATGAGTGTTGACATAGATGACAAAATTATTTTCAAAATTATTTTCAAAAAACTCAATTTTTAGTGCAGCAGTTTATTGGAAGGATATATATCATTTAATATTTTAAAGTGCGTTTCCCTTTATGCGTTTCTTTAACTTTGGGAAGAAGAGGGAATTTTAAATAGTGTGTTCTGAAATATTTAACTGTATTTTTATCAATTGGACTGTGTGACTTAAAACATTCTTGATACTTGAAAGGCGTGGCATGACCGATTAATAGTTTGTCTTATATGTTTATTGGTGCAAAGTTTACTTTCTATTTCAATATCACCAACATATAATGAGGGAAGGACTGCATTAAGTTTGGAATGAGAGGGAACATCTCATTAACATCTTTATACCTGAAGGTATTGCATTAATAAGAGTAAAGAACTGTTTTGGATGACAAGCAAATCCATGTTTAAGAGTGAAGGAGTTTTAGTCTGGAATATTACCACCATCATCCATTAGATCCAGTATTGACCAGATACTTCTATTAGTCCAGTCCTCATGAAATAGGGATTTGATTCTGTGTAAAATATATTTTGTTATTCCAAAGGAGTATGCTGAGGTGTAAAACTGTGTGTGTGATAAGACTTGTTGGTGAAATGCTGATGACTTCACTGGAGATTTAGGTAGATCATAATCACATCTGAGAAGAAAACGGATGATTTACCAAACAACGCAGAAGATACTGTATAGCACAAGCTCTCAGTATCACCTAAAACATCTGGAGCCATTTGAGTTTAACAAAATGTTCAAATTCAACGACATTCAGACCGCCTTCTTCATATGATCGAATAATGTCCGATTTTTTAATGTAATGAGTTTTGTGCCTCCAAGTAAAGTTATACATTTTTTGCTTGGATGTTTTTATAAACTCTGATGATGGTGCCAAAGCGAGAGCTGGATAGATCAGGCTAGATAAATATTCCAGTTTAGATAGAAGATTCCCCCCCCCCCCCACACCCCCCCCCCCCCCCCCAACACACAAATTTCACTGAAGTAACAGTACTTTTACTTGAGTACAAAATTTCAGTACTCTTTCCACCTCTGGACAGGACAGACAGACAGACACACACACACACACACACACACACACAGACAGACGCAGCTTGGCGATGATTTTGCGTGGTGTGAGCTCCATCAGGTTGTCGACAGCTCCGTGTGTGGCCTCAGAGAAAAAGCACATAGTTTTTGGGAACAAGTCCGGTTCTGCCCTGGTACGTGGCCTGGAGCCAGCCGGGTTCCACAGACGGATACACTGCAGAACACACAGTACCAGAGTGAGACAAATATATCACCACATTTGAGATATAAAAACAAACAGAAAACGGAAAAACAGAAAATACATTTACATTTAAAACCAGGGCCGTTCGATCTGAGTGAAAATCACACTCTCATTTAAACTGAAGTATTTAACTGTTAAATGTAACGTTTGTACTGAATCATGTTTACTGAAGCAAACAGCAGCTGACTAACCTGGAATAAACTGCAGCTTTTTGAGATAATTGCACAGGTCCGTATGATGATTTAGATTCTTTTTTTACTTTTAATTGCAATTAATTTTGCAGCATTAATTAAAAACAGTGAAAAAAATGAAACATGCAAATATTAGAAGAAAAGTTACATACTTAAAACATTATAACTAACATATGTATTTTCTCTTCTATATATAAATAAAATAAGGTTTTGTCTGTACATTGGGTCAGAACTCGCTCTCTAAATGATATCTTTACATTTCATACATTAGAGGACCTGAAACCAGTCGATTTCTGCCTGTATGTCTGTCTGTCTGTATGTCTGTGTGTCTGTGTGTCTGTATGTCTGTATGTCTGTCCAGCCAGACTGTATCTCAGCCTCACAAAAGTGTCTGTACAGAATTGACTGAATCTCCTGCAGCACTCAGATCTCTGGCTGAAGTTTAATCTGCACCATCAGTGAAATCACAATGTCGAGTAAAAGTGATGTTATGAACAGTTATGTGTGGGATTTAATAATCTACTTTAAAATAATCTACTAATGCGCTACTGTCTCAATGTAAACAAACACCTGCAGCAATAGATATTAATGAGAAAAGATAAAGTGAATATTTTGACTGGGATTAGTTCATATTCTCACTTTGGCTGAAATAACAGCGCTGAAGTGGTATAAGTGAATTTTAACACGCCGGAGTCGTTTTAAGACGAAACTTCATCTTTATCTGATCGACTTTTTCCATTTCTCATCTGTGATTCTCTCTCCGATTACCGAACAGGGAGTGTATTTGTCTGAGCACCAAAGAAGTACAACTTAGTGTAAACAAGGCGTAAACATGAACTTGTCTTTCCCATTGATTGTAATAAGATGTAATGACAGTAGATTCAGATTCTTGCTGTGAACGCGGTACATTTTGTACAATTTGCTAATTTAATCACCAATTCAGGGGAAACCAATACTGTATAATGTCACAGCAAACAAAATTTTGTGAAAGTTTAAAAAAATTAAGGGCTTTATTTTTGTATCACACAGACATGTACGTGGGCTTTAACCTGAAATAATAATAATAATAATAATAATAATAATATCATTGATCACATTAAAGATCAGCAGATTATTTTTAGCTTTAATAATTTAACCATTTCTACAAACTCTTTAATCGTCAATGACGCGTACTAACACTAGTGTATACACACACACTACACTGTATATACACGCTGGTTGTTAATTGATGATTTCTGAGGCTGGTGACTCTAAATGAACTTCTCCTCTGCAGCAGTAAGTTGTGGTCTTGGGAAGGTCTACATGAGAGACAGTTTCATCATGGAGCTTGATGGGGTTTACAAACACACTCGACACACAATACTGTTCTTGTAGGAACGGTACAGAATCAGACAAAAAATGTATACACACTTTTGGAAAAGAAAAAATGCTAAATATTTTTATACAAATTTTATTGCTTTACATTATTTATTGATATATATGATACTATTATGATAATAATATGATAATATCGTTAATATAATATGAATATAATATACATCATACTAGTTTTCTTTTTCTGAAGTGTGTATAAATCTTTGGCTGAGACGAAATTATGTTCTTGTTTCAAATTCATACATTTTCATAAACTTTCAGTGGAAGATGAAGAGCATTAAAACTCTTCTGATGCAGGAGCCTCACTCATCACTCATCACTCATCACTCATCACTCATCACTCATCTTCTGGAGGCCTGTTCATGTGCAGGAGCGTTCCTTCAGTACGGGAACTCCTTCACAGCGAGCTGAAGAGGGAGCGGACCCGACCCCGAGTGCACACACATGGTGAGAGTTAATGCGGGATGAAGATTCAGTCGGAGCGCTGCCTTCTCTTAAATCACAGACATAAAGCTTTCAAAAGGAACGTCACCACGTCTCGCTAATCCAAGACAGACCTCGCATACGACATTAACCTCCTCCAGCACCTGCAGGACGCCGCGCTCGCTCCATGGCAGCGCTCGTGTTCATGTGTGGAGCTCCCTGTGGCGCGCGGTGCGGCGTTAGCTCCAGAGCTAGCTTGTTGACAGATGAGAAGCCGAGACGTGATGGAGCTTTCCAGCACGAGGTTATGGTGACCTGCACAAACACGCGGTTGCCTCGCCAAGTTATTTTGGAGAAAACACAAGCCAGTACCAAATCCCAGAAGCTGAAGGAGTCCAGAAGAGCGCAGGGGCTTGTGTGTACAGACACGGCGTGTTAGAACAAAGTCAACCTGCGTGACGGTCTGTCACATTTAGACTCGTGTGAAATGGAGAAGATGAACAAAAGGAAATTCAGCCACCTGTGTTGATGAACATAATTTTTTTTTTATTGTCTAAAGTACATTAAACTACCTTACTGGACATGATGGTTTTATTTAAAAATAATAATGATAAAATAAATAAATAAAACGTTGAGTCACATTTTGATACTTTCGTTCCGAAACAAATTATGAATTATGATTTATATTTCAACAGAAAACAGAAGTCCCAGTCTGAGAGATTCCTAATGCAGAAGCGTTTGAGCTGGAGGTTCAGTCATGCGCAGCCACATAAAGGGTTTTTGTTTATGAGGGTGGAATGATGCAGGCTGATGAAGGAAAGGCAGCTGTGCCCTATCACAGGCGCCCGGAGGGTTTGATTTGTCCCAAAGACAGTGTTTTGGACCCTGGTCGTTTACATCGCCATGTTCATTCAGAGTTTCTTCAGGACAGTTGAGGAAACCGTTCCTTTGCAGGTTCTCCCTCTTACCGGATTCTCACCACGACGGCTTCTCAAACTTACTCTCACTCCGACGTCGTGCTCCCGGAATAGTTTCACTGCTACCGCCATTTGACTTGTGTTCGAGTCAAAGCGGGACTTGTGACTGTATAGAATAACAGAAGACTGAGTGCTGAGAGTAAACACTCCCTTTATGTCTCTATATAATCCGCTGATACACTGACGCACTTATCACAGTGTCTCACTGGAGCTCGGACACCATCAGGGGAGAAAGTTCTCTCACACACACACACACACACACACACACACACACACACACACACACACACATGCAGAGGCACATGACAGAAAGATGTCAGTTCAGTAGTGCAAGTGGTGATAAGTTATCTGTTGATTTTCAGTGATCAGATGTTCCAGTCTCTGAATGTTCAGGGGAACGACTGCAGTGATGCTCCGAGACACCTCGGCCGGGATCGTCACTCACAGAAGTACAGACTTCCTTAAAAGTTCACACCGTTCAGATGTTTCACTGCAGCAGTGAGTCTCATCACCGTACTGTGACTGAAGTCTTCTGTAAATGTCAATTTAAGGAATCTTTAATTCACCAGACATTTCAAAACAAGTCCTGGTTTGACTTGAACGCACTTTTTGCACATGTTGATGATTTCAGCCGCCATTTTGTCCCATTTTACCATCACGGTCCTGCTGCTTTTAAAAAGCATGTCGTAATCAGGACGGGACATCCTGCTGAACATGGCGTCCAACGTCACACAAGGATTTACTACTTTACATCAACCAACATAAAGTCATTAGCTGTTTAAATCTGTGAGACTGCGGCCTGCTGGTGTGGAGGAAGTAAACCCGTCATAACCCGTTAGCTTTCTGCTAACAAAACATGTAAGCCTGCATTCGCGGAGGTGGAACACAGCAGGTCGACAGTTACATCATTCACAAACCCAGAGTGGAGACGCCTGACTGATCCGGGTCGTGTACGGTTTATTCAACACAGGCACATGATTATTAATTAACACTGATGTGTGTGTTGACTCACCGTTTGAGAAGTGCGCCCCCTGGGGGAAACTCAGCTCATTGCTATGCTCCGCCTCACAGGAGTATATGGCCTTCGCGTCTCTGTGGGGACCAAAAGCAAACACAGTGAGGCGCTACATCTTCATCTCTCTCAAAATAATCTGCTTTATTATCCAGGTATCACGTACCGTCCCGTTTGTGTAGCCAGCGCGGGAGTTTCGAACATCAGTGCTCTCGCTGCAACTCTGATAAACACACAATACATAAATAATAACTCGTCTGTCATTAATTGTAACGTTACTGAGATCTGATGTATTTCAAACGAGACGTAGTTGGAGAAGAAATCGATCTGAGAGTAAGAGTGATAAATTAATGTGCAGAAAAAATGCTTAAGTTAAACGAATGACCCTCTCGATCACATGATGCTGTGACGTCACACCTGGCCTCAGGCTCAGTTCCTCTGCTGTTTATATGTCATGCATTTCAAACAGCACAGACAGCGTGGACTATAAACTATAAAACACAAGCTCCTCTATGAGTCAGGCTCATGTGTCCATAGCGTAGAGTTAAAAATGTAAATTAAAATCTGCCCCTCCTGCTGAGTCCTGCGCTCTGATTGGTCAGAAGGTCTCTCTTTAAACAGCGGCTCTGACGGAAGTGAAGGTCCATATAATTGCTCTGATACGTCATCGTTTCCGTAGCAATGGTTCATTCACAGGGATGTTTATATGTGACATCAGTAAGGAGTCTCCAGTCCAGACAGTTCGCACAAGACGGAGGACGTACGGTTAGAGAAACAATCGACTTCAGGGTGACTCAGACAGACAGACTGTCAGTTCTAACAGAGGGATTAGGAAAAACAGTCCTGTAACTACAGCGACTCTTCAGAACAGAGCTGCACTTTCACTCCGCTGCTCCGGACCGGATCATCGTCCACAGGACACGGTCCACTAGGACGCTTCCTTCCTGGACCCGGGCCAGGTGTGTGGACAGGGAGACGTGAGCTCGCTCGGTCCAACAGGGAGGAACACGGGTCTCTCTGGCTGTGTGTGAGTACAGAACACAAACAGAAACGGAGGAGGATGTGTGTGTGTGGGTGTGTGTGTGTGTGTGGGTGTGTGTGTGTGTGTGTGTGTGGGTGTGTGTGTGTGCCATGAGAAGTTGAGCCTCTCTCTGCTTTCTGTCTCCTGAGTAACAATGACGGAAATATATATCTGTCCCTGGAGGGAGAGTGAGAGAGAGAGAGATAAGGGACTGCAGGAGAGCTGGAGGGTCACATCAACCTGGTCAGCAGCCAGAACATCATTACATCATTACAGCTCCGGCAACACAGAAATAACCCCCTCACCCCCCCCCCCCCCCCCCCCCCCCTCCCCAACCTCTCTCCCTCTCTCATACACGGTGTGAAGACACACAGAAACACAGCTTCACGTTTAAACTCGGCATTGGTTTTTTAATGAAACTCAGTTTTGAGGTCAGGGGTGACGTCACAGCATCATGTGACCGAGAGGATCATTCATTTCTTATGGAAACTCATCCCAGCCCAGCCTCTCTGTAGCCCCTTTTCCACCGGACTGAACCAGGTGCTAGTTGATGTCAGTGGCGAACCTCCTAAGAACTGGCCTTGTTGTTCCATGGCCTAGAGTTACGTCATTACGTCACCGTATACATACGGACGCGTCTCTACAATGTTAGCGGCAATGCTAGCACTTGTGGCAATGCTAGCGGCAAATATGACAGCATGAAAAACATGCTAGCGGCAAGCAAGCCAACAACAACAACAACAACAACAACAACAACAGCAACCTCACCATCCCTTCATGAGCGGTTCTCCTGACTTTATCATTACGAGAAAACATTTGAGTTGACTGTTGCATATCAACGTTGCATAAAGACGACGTCACAAACTTTTAGTTGGTGGTAACAACCCCGTCTCCAGCCCCTGCCGTCGTTACCATGGAAACCATAACGTATTAGAGCAAGAGCATCAATACAAACCTGCGCTACGGTCAGAGCTGCTGCCACAGAGAATTAATCAACACCTTCTGACCAATCAGAGCGCAGGATTCTGCTGTGGCGTAAAATTAAACTAAATCAATATTAAACTTTAATAAAACATTACAGCTGTGTTGTTAGATTGATTTTCACAATCAGCTGGATTTAAAGTGTCGTCGTGTTTAAGCTCTAAGTGAAGCGTCTGACTGTAGAGCTGCAGCCGGTCACAGGACATCTGATTGTGCTGAGATCAGACCGACACCGAGAGTCACTCACACTGAGAGCGGCCTCTGGGGGACGCCGATCCACCCGACGCCCTGTCTCTCACGCTGCGGCAGTGTGGGGGGCGGCGCAGGAGGCGGTGCAGGGGGCGGGGCATCGCTCTGTTTCTCTGTCACGGCAAACAACAACAACACCTTACTGAGGAGCTGAGAGCAACAACACAACTACACAACACTCACAAGTACACAACACTCACAGCTACACAACACTCACAAGTACACAACACTCACACCTACACAACACTTACAGCTACACAACACTCACACCTACACAACACACACACCACAACACTCACAACTACACAACACTCACAACTACACAACACTCAGTCCTCTACACTAAGGTTCTGGTACCGTCGGAGCGGTGGGCTGATGGGAGCGACGGTGCCGGGCCACACCCGAGCCGCTCTGACCTCCCCGCAGCTCCACAACTCTGTGTGACGTCTCCATGAGCTTTACTCAGAGCCGACGAGCCATTCGAGTCCTCAGAATCTCCGTCCGCCCGCCCCGCATCCTCTCTGCAGCACGAGTCCCGGGCCCGGCGCCTGTCGGACCACCTGGACCATGACGGGAGCGACGGCGCCCCCTTCTGCGCAGAGCAGGACACGAGTCCGGACGAATCCCGCTCTGAGGAGTGAGATGAGAGCGAGTCCATCCTGCTCATCGCTGTGCTGCAGAAACTACTGCTGAACCTGTCACCTACACACACACACACACACACACACACACACACACACACACACACACACGCTACACATTTTTGATTCTGTTTGTAGAGAAGAAGAACTAACTATTTCACTTTAAAGAACCACGGCTGCTCTTCATTACACACACCGCGGCCACCCGTACTGCTGCCGTGTTCACATCCCATAGACTTCATACAGTTCTTTTCTTTTTCTTATTTTTTATATATTATATATATTACCTATATTTTATACTTATTATTTCCTAACTGTGTTACTGCATATTGTAGTTATTATGTTTAACATTATTTTTCATTTGACTGCATGTCATACTGTGTGTGCTTGTGTACATGATAAATAAAATTTGAATTTGATTTCTTTAATTTCGGTTAGTTATCCCTCCATCCCTCTATTTATCCTCCATCTCATTATGATGATTATTAACCGTTGATTATTCTGTCCATCATTCGTCCAGCAGTCACGCTCTCATCATCCATTCATGTTCCTTCTACCCGCGGTCCGCTCAAACATTTATTGGTGTGTGTATGTGTGTGTGTGTGTGTGTGTGTTTGACTGACTCTCTGCCTCAGCAACACCCAGCGAGTGTGTGTATGGGAGTCTGGGTTTGCGCGCTCCTGTGAAGAGACAGATGGCTCGGGTCCTGTGTGACTCCGGAGGAATGTGAGGCTGCGCCAAGGGAACATTGGGGTCTGGAGTCTGGAGAAAGATCTGTACGTACGTACACACACACACACACACACACACACACACACACACACACACACACACTTTACTCTGGTTCTCATTCTGCTGTAACACTAATGTGATACACAGTGTGGTTTTTGGAGAGCAGACCTTCACAAAGTTCTCGATCAGGATCTCCACCACCACGTTCTGGAACTTGATGTTCATCATGGCAGCCACCGTGTCCTCCTGAGAGCGCATCAGCGTGGGGCCGAAGATCACGCCCAGGTTCGACACCGTCATCATGTTGGCCTTACTGTGAGTGGAGACACTAAACACACACACACACACACGCACACACACACACACACACACACACACACACACACACACACACAAATAATATAGAACCAAATAAGAAAACAAGAAGCATCAGAAAGCAGACCTTCCTTACAGACGATGTTAAACAGATGCAGGAAGCTGACGTACGTGTGAAGGTGTTTTATTAAAATCTGCAGCATTTCCTTGTTTTTCTCGGGCAGTTTATGGACCAGAGCATGAACAGCACACACTCTGTAATTCTGATCATCTGACTCTGTAACACACACACACACACACACACACACACACACACACACACACACACACACACACACACACATTTTTCTAATAGTGGATAAGAACAAAAAGTGTAAAATAAATAAATAAATAAATAAACCACACCAGAAAAACCAGAAACCCCCCAAAAGAACCAAGAATAGTTGCAAAAAATTTCCAATAATTAAATATATATTTATAATTAAATATATTTCAATAGCATGTTGATCATTTCAACAAGCTGTCAGTCTTATTTAACCTGTAAACATATAACTGATGCAGAAACTAAAGAGAAGAGACTCACTGACTGCTGTGATGAAATCCTCATGCAGTCTGTAGGTCATGAGCGGCTCACTGAGACACCTAGTGGCCAAACAGAATGATTACAGACAAGTGAGACACCTAGTGGCCAAACAGAATGATTACAGACAAGTGAGACACCTAGTGGACAAACAGCTGAATTACAAACAGTCATCATCTTATCCCTATCCTCATTCAGGAAGAGCACAGTCTTCCGCTACATGTTATTACCCAGAATGCATTTCTCACACAGTGGATAATGGCACAGTGTGTGGACTGAAAAGGACAATCTGACCTTAGGTAATTCTTCAGCGCGCTGGTGATGGTTTTATTATCGAAGATTTCTGGGTCCAGGTCCACGTCTGGTGGAGCTTTAGGTGCTGAGAAAAGTTAATAATAATAATAATAATAACAAAAGAGAAAGAAAAAGAAGAAGAAAATATTTACAACGACATCATGTTATATCAAATGAAAAAACGTTACATGTAATAATAATAATAATAAATTTTATTTGTAGGCGCCATTCATGACACTCAAGGACACCTTACATACCATAAAAAACAACATACAAACGTGGAAAAAATAAATAAATAAATAAATAAAATAAAAAACAATATGCACACAATAGTGTTAAAGATATGTCTGCCTGAATAGATGTGTTTTCAAACGAGATTTAAAAACAGTGATAGAGTTACAGTTACGGATATCGGAAGGTAGTAGGTTCCACAGGTAGGGGGCAGCGTAGCTAAAAGCTCGAGATCCCATGGTTGCCAAACGCATACGAGGAAGAACCAGGTTTAATGATGATAATGATCTCAGATTTCTAGAAGGAGTATAGGTTAAGAGAAGATTTGTTAAATATGACGGAGCCAGGTTATGTAATGCCTTATAAGCGAGAAGTAGAATTTTATAATGTATGCGCTGTTGGACGGGAAGCCAGTGTAGTTGTTGAAGAACAGGAGTTATGTGGTCCATTGTAGGAGTTCTAGTTAGTATTCTAGCGGCTGAGTTCTGTACTAACTGCAGCTTGTGTAGGAGTTTGAGGGGAAGACCAAAAAAAAGAGCATTGCAATAATCTATGCGTGTGGTGACGAGAGCGTGTACCAAAATAGCAGCGCTCCTCATTGAGAGGGCCGGGCGGAGACGGTTAATGTTTCGGATGTGGTAGTACGCTGTCCTGGTGATATTGTTAATGTGTGCTTCAAAGGATAGAGTGTTGTCAAGGATAACACCCAGGCTTTTAACTTGTGTTGAAGGGGAGATTGTGGAACCATCAATACTTAACGGGAAACTTCTGGTCTTCGAAAGAGTATTTTTAGTGCCCACGAGGAGTATTTCAGTTTTACTACTGTTAAGTTTGAGAAGATTATTTGAGAACCATAACTTAATTTCAGCTAAACAGTTTGAAAGAGAAGATGGAGGAAGGTCAGAAGTAGGCTTCGAAGAGATATAGAGCTGGGTGTCATCAGCATAGCAGTGAAATAGGACACCATATTTCCGGAAAATATACCCCAGGGGCAGCAAGTAGATGATAAATAGTAAAGGTCCCAAAACTGACCCCTGAGGGACTCCTGCAGTGATGGGTGAAGATGCAGATTTGGTCTGGCCAAGCTGAACAAATTGAGTGCGGTGAGAGAGATATGAAGAAAACCAAGCCAAAGAAGTATCTACAACTCCAATGGACTTCAGTCTTTCTAATAGAATATTGTGGGAGATGGTGTCAAATGCTGAGGTTAAATCGAGAAGTATTAAGATAGACAGGAGTCCTGAATCAGCTGCTACCAGAAGATCATTCGATATTTTAACAAGGGCAGTCTCTGTGCTATGCTGAGGACGGAAACCTGATTGAAGTTGCTCATATAAGTTATTAATTGACAGGTGGTTATGTACCTGCGCTGAAACAACCTTCTCTAGAATTTTTGATAGAAATGGCAGATTTGAAATTGGACGAAAATTATTAAAGTTGTTTGGATCAGCACCTGGTTTCTTGAGTATAGGAGTTACTGTATTAATGCAGTTTTAAAAAGATTGGGGACGATGCCAGAAGTCAGTGAAGAGTGGATGATCTCAGTGATGAATGGTAAGAGAACCGGAAGACAAACTTTGACTAATTGAGTTGGAAGGGGGTCTAACTGACAAGTAGTTGATTTCGATTTCCGAATAACAGAAGCGATCTCGTCGGTTGAAGGTAGTTTAAAAGTAGAAAGAGGAAAGTTAAGTACGTGTGAAAGAGTGAAGGAAAAAGGAGCTTGGGGAGGATCAGAGACAAACAGAGATTTATGTATATTCTCAGTTTTTTCAGAAAAATAAGTGAGAAGAGTTTTACATAATTCAACTGTATGTAACTGTAAAGGCAGAGAATCTGGAGGCCTTGAAATGTTTTTAACAACAGTAAAGAGAGTTCTTGTATTACCTTCATTAGATGTGATCAGATTTGAATAGTACTCGGTTTTCGCTGTGTTAATAGCGGTTTTATATTGTTTCATATGGTCAAAATACATTTCTTTATAAACGACAAGTCCAGTTTTGATACACAAACGTTCTAGACGGCGACCTTGAGCTTTTAGCTTACGGAGATCAGATGTAAACCAGGGGGCAGAATTAACAAATGAAACAGATTTAGATTTTATAGGCGCATGTATATTGAGTGTTGACTGCAGCGCGTCATTGTAATGAGATACCAGTCCATCCGGAGTTGCTAAGTAGTCTTTCGTAAGGAGAGTAGTAAGGTCAGATGTGAATGTCGTTATATCAATGTTCTTAATATTCCGAAATGTGATGGTACGACGGTTATTGGGCTTTGCTACAATTAAACAGGCTTTAAAGAAAACCAGAAAATGATCTGAAAGTGTTAAATCAGAGGTGGTAAGACCAACAGGAGTAATACCAGAACAGCAAACAAGGTCCAGTGAGTGACCTTTCAGGTGAGTTGGAAAATTTGTATATTGCTGTATGTCAAAACTGTCAAGACAAGACAAAAAATCCTTAGTGCATGCACTAGATTGATTATCAACATGTATGTTAAAATCACCAACCAGAATCACTTTAGGAGACAGAGAACTGATATAAGTTAAAAACATTGTAATGTTTATATTAATGAGTAACGTCAGTGTGCAGGGATTTCTCTCACACTGCAGGACGATTAGCGGACACACCGTGATATGACAGGACACAGAGGACGCCCGCGCGCTCCGACTGACCAGCAGATGGCCGTGTACAGCGGAGTGCATTACTCTGAGTGAGAGGCTCAGCGGGAGTTCTCCTCCTGCAGCCAGAGACAAAGCGGACTGCGCTAAATGCTAATCACTAACATGCCTGAAACACGCCTGAGGATCGTCTCTGCACCTTTAACCTTCAGCAAAGATCAGACCGTCGAGAAACATACACCAAGAAACGTATTACACCACCTTCACCTCGTACTCCTCACACACACACACACACACACACACACACACCTCATTAACATCAGCTAACAAGGCTAACCGCTAATAAACGCTCACTGTCACATCAGTCACATGTGGTGGTGGTGGGGGGGGGGGGGGGGGATGAGGTGAGAGAAGTGTGTGTGTGTGTGTGTGTGTGTGTGTGTGCGTGCATGTGTGTGTATGAGAGAGGTGTGTGTGTGTGTGTGTGTGTGTGTGTGTGTGTGTGTGAGAGGTGTGTGTGTGTGTGTATGTGTGTGTGTTTGTGTGAGAAGTGTGTGTGTCTGCATGCATGTGTGTGTGAGAGAGGTGTGTGTGTGTGTGTGTGTGTGTGTATGAGAGAGGTGTGTGTGTGTGTGTGTGTGTGCGCGTGTGTGATAGGTGTGTGTGTGTGTGTTTGTGTGTGAGAGAGAGAGGTGTGTGTGTCTGTGAGTGAAGTGTGTGTGTGTGTGTGTGTATGAGAAGTGTGTGTATGAGAAGTGTGTGTGTGTATGAGAAGTGTGTGTGTGCATGTGTGTGTGTGAGAGAGAGAGAGAGAAGTGTGTGTGTGTGTTTGTGAGAGAGAGAAAGAGAGAGATGTGTGAGTGTGAGAGAGGTGTGTGTGTGTGTGTGTGTGAGAGAGAGAGGTGTGTGAGAGGTGTGTGTGTGTGAGAGAGAGAGAGGTGTGTGTGTGTGTGTGTGTGTGTGTGTGTGTGTGTGTGTGTGTGTGTGTGAGAGAGAGAGTGAGAGGTGTGTGTGTGAGAGAGAGAGAGGTGTGTGTGTCTTACAGAAGACAGAGTTCATCAGCTTCTGCACTTTAGAGTTGACTCCTCCCACACGGTACACACCCAGCGTCTGTACACCTGAAAGAGGAATAACCACATGGAGAGGGGCATTAGCAGACACACACACACACACACACACACACACACACACACACACACACACACACACACATGCACACACACACACACACACACACACGCGCACACACACACACACACCTCACAGCCCTCACACACTGTAGTAGGAGTGTGCTCAAAATATCGATTCTTAGATACACACCGATATAATAAAAAAAGATACAGTATCGACATTCTAGCCCTTAGTATCGATACTCCGTCCAGCCATTAGGGGGCGCAGCGGCGCCCGCATGTTTCAAAAAACCCATGGAAAACGTGGAAGATTTTAGAAGAGCCGTTGTCCCTAAAGGCAAATATCTGGACACATTTTGGTTTTAAAGCAAAGGAAGGAAACCAAGGGATCGATAAAACAAATGCAATCTGCAAGCACTGCCAGGCTTCTATACGCTGCACCGCTAATACAACTAACCTTAAGATTTAAAAAATCCATCCTGTTATGAGGTAGATTTGTTGTTGTGCCAAATGTTAAAGCAAGATGTAGCATCTAAGTGATTTCATAGTGAAATCGGTTATGGCAGTACATGGTGTCACAAAAAAGAATTATAAGAAGATTTAATAAGAATTGAAGAATAAGAAAAAGAAGATTTTGTGCTTGTGTGAGCTCAGACTGTACCCTTGGAAAGTTAAATGTTGACTTGTGGTCATTTCCAGATTACAATTTGTGTATAATTAATCAGAGCACTTAAAGTTGCAAATATTTAAGCAAAATGCACTTTGTTATAATACACTTTACATTGAAGAAAAATGCAGAGTTCTGTTTGTTGAGTAAATGTGTTCAGCATTAACTAATTGGCTCTGGCCCATGTATTTTTATTGAATCGTATCGAATCGTGTCACATTGTATCAAATCGTATCGAGACAGCTCTGTATCGAGGTACGTATCGAATCGTGACCTGTGTATTGAGGTATGTATCGTATTGCCAGGTTCTCCAAGGTATACATCCCTACACTGTAGGTCACCTCTGCTCTCCACCGCGCTGACACACTGCCTCACAAAGTGAAATCCGGCTTCGTTCAGTTGAGCTGCGATTAAACACAGAGGAACAAAACACTCCATAAGTTACCCTTCAACATTCTCATAATAAAAACATTAACACACACACACACACACACACACACACACAGAACAAACAGTATGGTAATTCCTGAGATTTGAATGCGGTGTGTGATGGTGAGGGTGAAGAGGCGTTACTTACTCTCGTCTTTTTTGCTCAGGACTGCAGGCAGGTTGTAGATCTAACACAGGAAATACACACTTCAGCAAAATCTCAAAAACCTCTTCATTATCTCATATGAAGAGATGCAGATTAAAATTATGCAGCTCTGAGCATGGAGAGTAACATGTGTGGAGCGAAACATTAAGGGGAACATGGAGAGGAACACCTAAAGGAACATGAAGAGTAACATGGAGAGGAATGTGAAGAGGAACATGAAGATCAACACCTAAAGGAAAGTGTAGAGGAAAGTGGAGAGGAGCGTGGAGAGGAACGTGGAGAGAAATGTGAAGAGGAATGTGAAGAGGAACATGAAGACCAACACCTAAAGGAACATGGAGAGTAACATGTAGAGGAATGTGAAGAGGAACATGAAGACCAACACCTAAAGGAACGTGTAGAGGAAAGTGTAGACGAAAGTGTAGAGGAGCATGGAGAGGAACGTGGAGAGAAATGTGAAGAGGAACGTGGAGACCAACACCTAAAGGAATGTGAAGAGGAACATGGAGAGGTACACCAAAAGAAACGTGTAGAGGAGTATGAAGAGGAACAGGAAGAGGAACATGGAAAGAAATATGAAGAGGAACATGGATAGGAACACCTAAATGAACATGAAGAGTAACATGGAGAGGAATGTGAAGAGGAACATGAAGACCAACACCTAAAGGAACGTGTAGAGGAAAGTGTAGAGGAACGTGGAGAGGAACATGGAGAGGAACGTGGAGAGGAACGGGAAGAGGAACACCAAAAGGAAAGTGTAAAGGAGTATGAAGAGGAGTATGAAGAGCAACGTGTAGAGAAATGTTTAGAGAAATGTGAAAAGGAACATTGATAGGAACACCTAAAGGAACCTAAGAGTAATATGGAGAGGAATGTGAAGAAGAACATGAAGACCAACACCTAAAGGAACGTGTAGAGGAACATGGAGAGGAATGTTGAGAGGAACATGGAGAGGAACGTGGAAATATTGGTGATGATGAGAAACCTACTGGCTCTTTGCCATCCATCGCTTCCAGCCACAACCTCCGGTTAGATTCAGACAGAGCCTGCAGGGTGATGATGCCATGCCTAACACACACATACACACCAGAAGTGTTATCAGGAGTTGATGTTTTTAAATGTTTTTAGTATTTAGGTTGCTCCTATCGAGGGGTCACCACAGCGGACCATCTGATCCACCACACAATGGCCCAGGTTTTATGCCAGACATCTTACCTGATGGAACTCTCGCTTTTTATCCGGACTTGGGACCGGCTGGGGTTTGCGGATCGGGTGGGAATTGATCCAGGGCCTTCTACATAAACCTGATTAGTCCGAGTGTGCAGATGTGAACTAGTTTCTGTACTCTAATAAAGCAGCTCGCTGCATCAACTAAAACACTTATGGACACAGAATCTGAAACGTTAGTTGATGTCGCGGTCCATTTCAACATTTTTAAGGGATTATAGATTATAGATGTATTTCTGCTAAACATCTTCAACACCTTAGGAAACATTAGACTTCATACATGAGGATGGGTTCCCTGTTGAGTCTGGTTCCTCTCAAGGTTTCTTCCTATTACCATCTCAGGGAGTTTTTCCTTGCCACCGTCGCCCTCGGCTTGCTCATCAGGGACAATCTTATCATTTTGATTCATACACATTGCATACAAACTTACTTCTTTTATTGTGTAAAGCTGCTTTGCGACAATGTCAATTGTTAAAAGCGCTATATAAATAAAATTGACTTGACTTGACTTCCTGTTTGTTTGTTATTGAAAAGGACAGGCTTGTACAAACTCTGTCTTGTAAGTTTTATTATGGTCTTGTCATTAAGATTTGTAATTGATGATAAATCTTCATTTAATTGATTAGTTTCAGTTCCAGGAAGTCGTTTTTGTTCTTTGTATTTTTCTCACAAGTGACTGATCTCAAAAGAAAAGTTCTCACGCCTGCTTTGGGTTTAAATCCAGATCACAGAAAACTGAACCCCTGGTGGAGAGATCTGAATCACTGAACACACACACACACACACACACAGCAGTTTGTTTGATTGTTTTATATATACTTTAAAGTCCTTGATCATATCATCAATAACTAACACCTTGTGTTACCTCCCCATGACGTCTCGAGCTGTGTAATGTCACAGATGTGTTTCATGCAGGTGTGATGCAGAGGTTACAGTCGCACCCTTCATTCATTCATCTGTCATTAATTCATGTGGGTCGCTGTGCTCTAAATTACTAAGTAATTTGCTCAATAAATCCTTTTATGTAAATACTTTACATAAAAAAAACAATTACAGAAATGCTACATGATAATAAATTTATTTGTTGTTTTGTTTATGCACTTATTTCTCTTCCTCTGTCTGTCCCTCTTGTTGTTAAGCCACATCTTAAGGGTTTCCCAGCGTCCCGTCCGTGTCATCCACACGGGAGCTCAGGATCTCTGATCAGGTCCGTCACGTCACAGTCGTTCTTGCTCGGCAGAAGCATCCAGGTGATTATTTTGAACAGATCCGTGAGGATTTTCTCCACTAGAGGTCGCACATAGTCATACGCCACCCGCACCTGGTGGTCTAACGGAGCAGACTGCAGCAGACGGAGGGTCAGACGCTTTCTGTTCAGTGGACGCACAGCTCCTTCAGACCCCGCGGGCGAAGGAGGAGCCACTGCACCTGCTGGAACTGAAACCTCGACTGCAGCTGGAGCTCGTTCTGAACTTGCATCTTCATCTGGACCAGGAACCTTAACGAGAGCTGGTGTTGGACTCAATACTGCAGCTGGAGCAGCTGGAGCTCGTGCAGTTCAACTCTGTTTCTGTTTCACTCACCTTCTAACGATGGTGTCACAAAGCAGCTTTGCAGAATTAAAAAAAGTGGGGAAATTAGTTTTAAAAATGCGGGAAATGCAGAACTTTGCAAAAGTCTTAGACACCCTACTACCTTCAAAAGAGGTTTCTACAATCAACATAAAACTCTAAAAATAATAAGTAATTAAAGAAACTAAATCAATAATTAGTGTGATAGAGTTGGCCAATCTTATCCAGAAAGGGCAGTGTGTGTGTGTGTGTGTGTGTGTGTGTGTGTGTGTGTGTGTGTGTGTGTGTGTGTGTGTAGTTTTATAAGGAAATAAACTGCTCAATTTTACTGAATATCCTGCAGAACCAGCCTCGGTCAGTCTGAGGACTTTTTGCATGCAGCAAAATCCACATTGAATTTTTTTTTGTCTAAAAAGTGCTCTTTTACATAATATGCTTCTTTCTCCTCTGGCCTACAGATATTTTACTGTAAGATAATTTTTTTTCTGCTGAAATACTAATGTTTGGAAATCAGAAATAATTTTTGTACTGACTTAATAATGACATCATAAAATGAACATGTATACATACATGTGTGCCTAAGACTTTTGAACAGTACTGCTAGCACACACACACACACACACACACACACACACACACACACACACACACAGACGCACTCAGTACTGTATATATGAATTATAATGATCAGATGGTCCCTGATGAACGAGCCGAGGGCGACGGTGCTGAGGGAAAAACTCCCTGAGATGGTAACAGGAAGAAACCTTGAGAGGAACCAGACTCAACAGGGAACCCATCCTCATCTGGGTGATAACGGAGAGCAGGGATTGATCAGCATAATAATGTGTACTGGAAGTTCAGTGTAACAGGAGACGTGTTTAAGTTCATATGGAGTCCAGTTCATTATTGGAGGCTCAGGTGCAAAACTGTTTTGTGGAAACTCCAGTCCTGAACTATCGAGCGACTGCAGTCACGAGTCCTCAGAGAACAGCTGTCTGCATCAGCCGAGGACAGGAGCGTCTTCATGGTGAAGTGGAACCGTCCCCAGTCACCACACGCATCCCAGACAGACCACACGGGGCTCCATGCGATGAGATCCCCAACCAGAAGCCTGGCACCAAGATGGGCCAGAGAGGTCTGGTGTTGCAGCTGCACCTGGAACCAGCACATGATCTACAGGTAGAACAATATTTTCAGACATAATTGTGTCTACAGCTAGAGCACCGCAGGTGGCTTGGACCATATCTACGGCTGTAGATATCCTTTGTTGTGCTGTTGGGTAAGAAAAGCATGGCGGTCTTCCTTCCGCTGAGCGACACACACATACAGTGGCTTCTTACCCAACATCTTGTGGTTCATATTTTTTATAGCATTCATGCCTTCTTTGAAAGAGGAGAAATGCACAAACCCAAAGCCTCTGGACTGACCATACAGCATCATCACCTTTGCACTGGTGATGGTTCCAAATCGAGAGAACATTTTGTGCAAACCTTCGTCATCTACACTATCATCCAGGTGTTTGACGTACAAGTTCAGACCCTGCCTATATATGTGCTCGATTTCAGCCTCCCTCTCTATTTTACTCTGCGCTCTGCCAACGTATATCTTCCTTCCGTTCACCTCCTTCCCGTTCATCACCTTCATGGCCCTCTGCGCATCCTCGTGTCTTTCAAAACTCACAAAGCCGAAGCCTTTAGATTTTCCGTTCTCATCAGTCATGACACGAACACTCACCGTCGGGCCAAAGCTGTTGAAGATTTCCCCCAACATCTCGTCATCCATGTCCTGGCCAAAGTTTTTGATGAAGATATTGGTGAAGGCATCCGGGTCATGAGCCGTCTCAGGCTGTAAGATGTCTGTCAGCCTCTCATCGTCTGTGTTCTCGGGATCGTTGGACAGTTTGCTGTCCGGCGTTCTGATCGTTCCGTATGTGGCGTTAACAGACTCGGAGTTTACGTAGCCAGATCTCTTCGCCCCCTTATTGGACCACATTACCCGCATGGGCCGACCCATGAGCAGCTCAGAATTCAGCATTTGGATGGCGCACTCCGCCTCGGCTGGCTGGTAAAAGTTGATGTACGCATACTGTCGGGATGCGCTGGTCCTCCTGTACCTACAGAGCTTAAGGGAGTGAATGCAGCCTGCAGGGTTGAACTTCTCCCACAGCATGGGCTCAGTCACACCAGGGTGCAGGTTGCCTACATACAGCACACTTAACATTATTTCTGTGTTCATTTCAGAACAATGAGAAAAAACCTCCCTGTTTATCGTAGAAGGTGGGGAAGCCTTGGCTTGTGCTGGTGCCTGCTGGTCGCCCTCGCTCATCGCTGCTGACCCCTGCTGATCCCTGCTGACCCCTACAGCTGATCACTGCTGTTTAATCCTGCACTCCGTGGTGATGTGTAACGGCTAACCCTAACCCCAGCTGATGAGGATAGAATTTGATGTAGGTTCACAAGGGTTAGTGATGTCATAAAGTCCCTTCCGTCCCCTCCGTCCCCGTGGCCACTGGTTACAGACCCTGATGACATCACAATGACACTTCACATGCCAGTGAACATGCCTCTGTTGGACTGAACTGCTTATATACTGTACTGTAGGTGATTATAGATTAGAGGTTATAAATGCAGATCTTCTCAACGTCTTCAACAGCTCAGGGGCTGCTAGACCTTCTTGCTGTCTTGATTTATTACTACACATGATTAAAATTTTTAAATGATACACATTGACTTTTCTTTTTCACTTTCTTTCTTGTTTTTTTATGAATTAAAATCCAGAGTGTGTATAGACGGTGTGTTTATCAGGACACGTAAAGAGAGAAGATGAACAGAGACGTCCCGCGTGACGTCCCGCGTGAGTTCTCACGTCTCACCTCGACACCATATGGTGGAGGTGAGTGAATGAATGAGTGTGTGTGTGTGTGTGTGTGTGTGTGTGTGAGTGAGGGGATTTCTTTCTGGCGTCACAGCCGAGCCAGATATAACCAATGCAACTGTACAAGATATATAACCACTATATAACCAGTTTTATATATATATATAAAACTGTACTATTAGACAAGTACAACTAAAATGTGAACATCTGATCTGAGCTCAACTGACTGGTTGCAGACTTTCAGGAAACTGCTGGGCTGTGGGTCAAACCCCAATAAAAATATTTTTGTGTGTAAAATGTTTTTTGGTGCATATGGTGTATAGTTTGCATTTTATCTTGTGTTTCCACCCATAATATGACTCCAAAAATGACATTTACACAGACAAAGACGACTACATGATGAACTTTTCACTATTTAACAGCGGCATGTAAAAGCATTTTCTGATTGATCAACCCACTCCAAGGGAAAGATTTTCCACCAATCACAGGACGAGTAGTACGCATGTGAGCCTTGCAGTCCATCAGTCATCTGGTGCATCTTAAATTTTTTTTTTGTAATTTAATTCAAAAAGTAAAACTCTAAAATATATTTTAAATTCATGTGAAGTAAAATACTTCAAGCCTTGTTTTTTCTTTAATTTCAATGATTATGGCTTACAGCTCATAACAAAAATCCAGTTACTCAAAATATTAGAATATTTCATGAGCTCAAAAAAAAAAACCCCTAAAAAATCAACAGCCACCAGAGCAAGAAGACGGATTTTCTTTGTCACGTTCCTATATCTTCCTCTTGGCAATAACACAGAGATTCTCAATAACGTTCAGGTCAGGTGAGTTTACTGGCCAGTCAAGCCCAGTAATACCAGTGTCAGTGAACCAGTTAGTGGTAGGTTTGGCAGTGTGGGCAGGGGATCTGGACAATCAGAGCGGCCCAATTGGAAAAGGAAATCAGCATCTCCATAATGCTGGTCAGCAGATGGAAGCATGAAGTCCTCTAAAATCTCCTGGTGGACACAGCATTGACCTTGGACTCGATAAAGCACAGTGGACCGACACCAGCAGATGACACAGCTCCTCAAACCATCACAGGACCTTCACACATCACGCTGCGTGGATTCTGTGCCTCTCCTCTCTCCCTCCAGACGCTTCTGATGTTGTCTCTGGTTCAGGAGTGGCTTAAAACTAGACACGCAGCAGTTGGAGCTCATGGTGGCTCTGATGCACTGACTCCAGACTCACTCTACTTGTAAAGCTCTCCCAAGTTCTTCAATCAACTTTGCTGACAATTTTCACAAAAAGTCCCCGTTTCTTGTGCAGTCGCACTCTTTTAACCTCCAGTCAACTTTCCATGAACATGATTCAGCACAGCACCTTCTGTGGCTTTTCCTCCTTGTGGACAACGAACGCGTCAGTAGTCTTCCCCATGTGTGTGTGCTGAACGAGACTGGGACTTACACAGTGTTTATACTGTATGCAGAATAATCTAATCAAACTCCAAATAAAATATTCTAAGATTTTCAGATCCTGGACGTTTGTTTCATGAGCTGTAAGACTGATGCAAGTCTGTATGCAAATTAAAACAAAAACATTGGTGTGAAATATTTTCCCTTATGTTTAATGAATCAACACACACACACACACACACACACACACACACACACACACACTGGTTAGTCTAAGTCATGTAGAATAGAAGCTGTTTAGGGATAAACACCTATTTGTGTGTGTGTTGTTTATCGGACTGATGGATCAGCAGAACTGAAATACATATTTTTCTTTAGTTACAGTTTCAGCTCATCTTTTCACTATGAGACTTATTTATTTATTACACTTATTCCTACAGATTTTTCACTTGTGCTCTGTTAGTAAACACTTTTATATCTTTCTAAAATAAACACTAACACTTCTGCAGAACGATCTGCCGGTGAAGTTCGACTCTGTAAAGTGTTAAATCAGACAGCAGGTTGTTCAGCTGTTCACGTTTTCATGTTCAGGGTTTTTATATCTGTTTCTTTAGAGCCACTGATTTATTTGTTGATGCTCGCGGTCGGTCGGATTTTGAGGATTAATCACTTGGGGAAAGTTTGATGAAGGCAACTCGAGCTGAATCTGATTATCACATGATGAGAGAGTGTCGCTTTAATAGATCACAGCCAGCGGGGGGCGATAATGAGGTTAGGTCACACCTTACACCCCAGGCAGGTTGAGAGGAGCAGATCATCAGAAACACCCTCCTAATGAGCTAATGAGCTGCACGGGACGCGGCTGAGGCGTGAACCGAGCACGTCACGCTGATGGATGTGAGACATCGCGCCTAATTTCACTTCATCATGACTCATTAGTTCCACTTTCAAGATTTCTCCTATTAACGCTTCCCGAGTTCCCGCGCGTCCTCGTGGATGTAAATATTAGTATATTTCTCATTTCCCCGCACGTCCGATATTAACGAGCGACCGATTCTCACTCGGCCGTGAACTTCCTGTGTTCTATTGGAAAGCAGCTCAACAGCTATTAATCAGCTCCCTCGAGCAGCTGCGTGTCTGCGCTCGGGTCGCGACCCGCTTCTGCTTCGCTCTGTTTTCTAATCCGTCTGATTAAAGAGGCTGAAGAAAGCGCGGCTCTCCGCTTCCCCGGCGTGAACACGCAGCCCTTTACACGTGTCGGATTGCCTCGGTAATGCGAGGCGGCAGCTTGATGCCTGATTGTTTTCCTCGCCTTTCCTCCGCCTCGGTGTGAGAGGTGCAAATTAGAGCTGAAATCACCCAGACGCTCTCAAACCGTGATGTGATATTAACAATCGCCGTGTCAAGGGAGCCTTTGTGAACCACACAACAATCCCACGACGGTAGAAACACTCGAAATTAAAGCAATTACTGTACCCGAGAGGGGATGATTTGCAGGTGAGTCGAGATCAAACACCTCCTGCAAACCTCATCCAGTGGCCGAGAGGATCGAGTGCAATTAAATCAAATGAGGAAACAAAGCGTGTGATCAGAATTAGAGAAATGTGAATGGATTTTATAAAAAGCCATGCTCATGCAGGCAGAGACGACACACACACACACACACACACACACACACACCGAAGCCACATACCGAACTTTACAGAACAACGGCAGGGGTCTGAATAGAGATCGTCGACACGCAGTGTTTCTACATCGTCACAAAACACAAATAACACAGAAGACACACGGAAGACACAGAAGAGTTCATCAGACACGAGGAGACGTACATACAGCATACGATATACACATAATACACTCTGTGTGTGTGTGTGTGTGTGTGTGTGTTTTACAGTACAACACTTTCCTGATGAAGCAGATTTACTGTTAACGTTGATTAGACACACATACTGTTGAGGTGAGACTCGTCTTCAGAGGAACACACAGCGACACACACACTCACACACACTCACACACACACACACACACACACACACACACACACACACACACACACACACACACACACACACACACAATAGGCTGTACGCTCCATGCAGGAATCAGCAGGTTGTGACTATAAGCCAGTCGCCCACATCAGTGAGGAGACCACGCCCATGTAGCGCCACTGAGCTCCGCCCCTTTACTGACTGAGCTGACGGCACAATCCTGAGATCTCCCGCCTTTAATTCCAGTAAAGATCTTCACTAAGCACAACTTGCAGAGTTCAGAATGGAGATGGTCGTAAGACAGGATTCAGTCACACATACGAACGCTGATGAGTCAGTGAACCTGAGACTGGAGTCAGAGCTGGAGGGCGTGGTCACATCGCGGGTCTGGAGGGCGTGGTCACATCGCGGGTCTGGAGGGCGATGGTGGAAAAACACACAAACACGCTTACGTCACTCAAACTGATGTTAGAACCTTTAGATCTGAAAGCCTGAGCATGGGGACTCATCCTGGACCTCAGTCATGTCCTCTCAGTGTGTCCTGGGTTAACAGTCTGCTCTCGTACCGCGGGCTGCCTCCTCACTCCTGCACCTGCACTCAGACACCACATGGTGGCTTCATGCTGGAATCAGAAGATCACGACTACATCACCTGACATGCAGCGCAGTCGGACAAGCAGGACCTGGATCGATTCCCCGACTGTCCTGTCATTAGGTCCCCCTCTCACCGTCTCGTCATACACAGTGAACCCGTCCTGTTCGGTGCAGTCTCCGCCTGTGACCCACTCCACTGGGGTTCTGATGGTTCTGACCCGTGCCTGCATGTCAGATGCCTCTTTTTTTCCGTCCTTACCTGTGGTTGCTTTGTTCTCTTCTTTTATCATCAAATAAACATTTGGACTGGACTCGTTTCGCAGGACACACGGGACATCAGAGACGGAGAGATCAGTCAGGGGATAGACCCAGAGCTGAAATGGAGTGTGTAGGACCAGGTGTGTGTGTGTGCGCGTGTGTGTGTGTGTTGGTGGGATTTATTCACCTCTCTACCACCGCAACGTCAAAACAGAAGCGCTTGTCAATGGAGTCTGTTTTTCTCCTGATGCACATCCTCAGGTGGAACACTTCAGGAGGGTTTAACACCAGCACCTCGTTCTGCAGCCAGAGGAACAGAGGAAGAGGAGGAACAGAGGAAGAGGAGGAACAGGAGAGACTCAGCGGCTCACCGGGGCTCATTTAGTCAGATTTATATATTTATAAACAGAATCAGGTCTGGAAATGACGCCTCACCCCCTCACTCTTTATTAAAGTGAGCAGTGTAACACACACACACACACACACACACACACACACACACTATCTGAGCTCTTCCACATACACAAGCTTACAGAAACAATGATTGGTCAGTGGCAGTGATTGACAGGAGAGAGAGAGAGAGAGAGATTAAGCCCCGCCCACAGTATAGACCATCATATCCCGCCCTCTCAGACTCTCAGAGCTCTCAGTTACTTCATTGTTATTCTTGATAGTTTTGGCTCGGAGGTGGATTAATCATTTCATCATGAGAGTTTAAAGTCTTTTGTAGATGAATAATGTTTATTTCAGTCTCTCGCTGTAAAACCGCAGCTTTAACCAGTTAATACTTCGTTAAATACTTTATAACTATATTATCTCAACACTGCTTTAAAAATTCTCCCCAAGTTGCCCCAAACTCACGCACCTGTTTGCTGCTGGTCTTGCTCTCGGTGCTGGTGACGGTGAGGGTGCGAGTGTCTTTATCGTAGGTGCAGTAGTGTCGAGTCCAGGCGCAGCCCAAAGCTCCTGAAACACCAGACAGGAAGTGTTTATTCTCCACCTGCTCTCACACACACTTCACCTCACAGCTCGTGTTTCAGCTCAGCGTGCGGTTTGATCATCTTCTGTCAGCGCTTCATCCAGGTCGTGACTCCGGCCGGGTTCCTCGTGGGCTCTTCACACACCACACACACGGCTTCCTGAATATTGTACGTGGAATCCCGTGTTAAAGGATGAGACTCTCTGCTCCCCTCTGCTCCAGGGTTCCTCTAACACCTTCAGGGTTCCTCTAACACCTTCAGGGTTCCTCTAACACCTTCAGGGTTCCTCTAACACCTTTATGGTTCCTCTGAAAAAATATTTGACTTTTACTTTTTGTCTGTCTGTTTTCATTGTGACTTCCAGATGAAACTTTGTCACTCATGTCCATTGCACAAAGAAAAAAAAACCCTGCACACACACACACACACACACACACACACACACACACACACACACACACACACACACACACACACACACACACACACACAGCATCACATCTCCCAATTCTAATGACTTTATTTAACTATAAAGAAATTTCAGGGTTAAATTTGAGATCATCTCTCCTCACGTGATGTGACCATAAATACAGTCACAGATCTGTAAATATAGTTTATATTAAATATAATCATTTTCCATCACTGTGATTAAAACATTCTTTAAAAAAAAAAAAAAAACTTTCCTGAAGTGTTGAGTTACTAACGTTATCATAACCCACCTGCGGTGTTAACTCAGACAGACAGGCAGGTGGCAGCACTACCAGCAGGGGGCAGCGTTCCTCTTCCCTCTCTCCATCACACACACATTCTCACACACCTCTAACCAAAACACCGAAATCACCGACTAGCTCCTGAGACAAAGCTCATGTTTTTACATTTCCTGTGGCGTTTAAAAGCCAAAATGAGGAGCTGTGAGCGTCGAGGAGAAGATGAAAGGATGAAGATCAAAGCGCAGCGAGAAACTTCATCAACCTGAACACTGGAGCCCGGGCTTATTCTATTAATTATTTATTTGTCTATTAACACGAGCAAAACTAAAAGGAGAGAGAGACAGAGAGAGAGAGGGAGACAGGTACGTTTTTCCTGGATGTACAGGTAGCCCTCCATGGTCCACTGTCCTGGTGGTTTCTGGTCCTGATCCGCAGATCTCACTCTGTTCATCAGTTTCTCCACCTCCTGCTTAGTGCTCAGGAAGTTGTTCCGAGTCTAAATCAGCACATACACACACACACACACACACACACACACACACACACGCACACACACACACATGCAGAGGCACATGACAGAAAGATGTCAGTTCAGTAGTGCATTATATTTTGTCCCTGATAACATACAGGAGAACACTGAATTAACAGACAGACAGATACATAAATAGACAAACAGACAGACAGACAGACAGACAGACAGACAGACACATACCTTAAACAGGCAGAAAGATACATAAACAAAGGGTTACTGAGACAGACAGACAAATATTTAGAGAGACGGCTACACAGACAGACAGACAGGTTCATTATTAGATGTGTGTGTGTGTGTGTGTGTGTGTGTGTGTGTGTGTGTGTGTGTGTGTGTGTGTGTGTATTGTCTTTAACAGTAATTTTACTGTAATTAACAGTAACGACACTGAGAGTTTAGAGTGAATTTCACGTTGCAGGTTTATGAAGGACTTCAGCCGTAACTCAGTGTGTAA
>CM059210.1:39983244-39990744 GCA_030347435.1 Clarias fuscus
TAAGCAATATCTCACTTGAGGTCGTGCTGTTATACTGAATATCTGCGTGGCGGTGATGCGGCCGTAGGCACGATGGCCCCAACTGTGATATCACTTTTATATAACCGTTCCACAAACAACATTTATTACCAACAGATTATGATTTGTTTCTTTATTTAACCACTTATTTTGCTCCGCCCACACACATCCCTCCATGCCTTGTTGAACTAACTAACCGCGACTGGCGAAGCTGGCGAGCGACAGTTAGTGTAATTAACAGGGATAATTCGAATCCCAAATAGAGTTAAATGTAAAGCTAGTGCACTATGTAGGGTGTACAATCCCTTGTTCCACACACCAAGTAGTGCCCTTGATCAGAGGTTAGAGAGGGATTTGGGATTCAGCCTCGTGTTAGAATCTAGTTAGCTTTGTAGCTAAGCGTTAGCCGTGAACAGAACGACACAGACGGTTCAGAGGCGATTCAGAAGGACGATTACTGCACAGACAAAGTCCTGTTACAGTTATGCGATTTAATTTATTTTAAAATCATATCTATATACTATTCATAACAGGACATTATCAAGGTGCACTAGTCCAGTCTGAACTGAAGAAAGCTAAGCTTAATAATAGAGGTAATTTAATCTGGTCAGTATGTATTCAAATAAAACACTCAAGTCCATTACCACTGGGTTCACTTGTAAGGACAGCTCACCAAGATTAATCATAGTAAAATTTATTTAGGTCAGGGAGCCAAAGATAAGAACCTCAGTCTCATTTTTATTTAGGGACAAAACATGGCAATGACATTTGCCAAGTTTTTATCTCCTAACACTCCAACAGGACCTGAAGAGCGCTATCTGATAAAATCAAAAGATAAATTGGAAAAGCAATGAAACAAGAGACGTATTTTCGTCTTATGTTCATAATGGAGCCAAATAAAGTGAAAAAAAGAGCCGGACCTAAAACAGAACCCTGAGGCACACCACAAGTAATCCTGCATACTAATACAGATGATTAATGAGTGTCAAAGGCTGCAGTCTAATCTAACTGTACAAAAACAGAAAAGTTTACCGCGTCCAAAGGAAGAATGGGAATACAATAATACTGGGATATTCATGAGATTTTAAGGAGATTCTGGAACTGTTGTGACATCTAACTGAAAGTCATTTCTGGGGATTCTGAGATATTTAATATATTTTATAAGAAATCTAATGTTGATGTAAAATGTCAAAGTGAATATTAGAGCCACACAGATTAGCATTGCAGCATGGTTTTACTCTTACACTACTACTGTAACTAATGAAGTGCTAGGGTTAATTACTATCACTACTAAATGTCAAATGAAGATGTGAGGAAGTGAAGATGTGGAGAAATGCGGAAATGGTTCTGAAACAATGAACCCTGGCTCTTCCACACTCTGTTCCTGTGCATGAGAACTCTCTTTTTCAGAGAGATGCTGAGGCTTTAGTTCTCGCTGTGGAAGAGGAAGAGTGCGGTGATGATCACGTCAGAATCTTACCGGCTCAACAAACTCAAACTTCTTCTTCTCCTGCACCTCCTGGATTGTGAAGACATATTCGAGTGAGGCATCGTGGTACATTATCCTCTCTTTAGTGATCTGTGCATCAGCCTGAAAAAAATAGAATATATCATTAACCTGCAAAACACACACACACACACACACACACACACACACACACACACACACACACACACACACACACACACACACACACACACATACACACACACACACATTTGAGCTGTGGTTAATGGTTACATCTCTGATTCTGTTTCTGACTCATTTTCCCAGGAACACAGAGAGGTTAATCATTGAGACAGTGGATTCCTGAAGTTCTGCCTCACACCCAGAACCACTGAGACGTTCTGTACCATGCTCTGGTTCCTGGTTTATGAAAACACCAGTCAGAGACAGAAGGGTACTTCCTGCAGCCTGACCGTTCCTCTGACTCACCTCCTGGAGCAACGACTCCCTCTTCTTTGAAGACAGGTTGAGATGTTTCTCCAGGGATGAGTAATACTTCTCACTTTCTTTAATGAACTTCTTCTTTCCTTCCTGTCACAGGGGAAGAAACATAAAGAATTACAGGACCTTCTGATCTCCTGACTCAGGGACACTGGGCTGACCTGAGCTCTGGACACTTCCAGTAAATGAGCCCAGTGCATTGTGGGATTCTAAATCCTGTTAGACCTCCAGATATCCTGGATTAATGCACTAAACATCAAACAGTTCCAGGTCTTCGGGACTAGTGTTAATTTTGTCAGCTATTTAAGTTTTTTAGTCTTAGTGCCAGGATAAATGTCCCTGTTAGTTTTGATCATATTTAGTCAATCTTATCCTATTTTGGTTTAGTCTAAATAGTCGACTAAAAGTCTGGACTATTGTTAGTCTATTTTAGTCTAGTTTTATTCAGAGGAACCCACAAGTATTTTAGTCTGGTTTTAGTCAATGAAAACATAACATTTTAGCAATAAGATTATTGTTAATTAACTCTACAATCTATTTTTTCAGGTTTTTCGCAAAATAATTATCTTAACATTTAAAATGTATCTTTTCACCTGATGTTTTTAGCTAATTATATTTATTTTTAACATCACAACAACTGCTGCATGTCCATATTATTTAAACTACAAAACAATAGGAGCGGTTTGGACGATACAGTGCTGTGCGACGGTTTGGCAACAGTTCAATTATAAAAGAAAATTAACTGTAATTAAATAAAATACATCATAACATAATTATATTAACATGTGTAACATAATAACCACAACGAGGCTGTAAAACTGGGGGATTATTATGGGATGCCTTGATGCGTCTCTTCAGGTTTGTGGTATTTTCCCCAGCGCTCGTGTTCCCCCTCTGTTTCCCCTCCGGTATCACGACACATCGGCTTTTTCTCTCCAGTTAATTATGAAGACCACGGGCCCAGATATCGTCTCCTCTCTGTGGCCCGAGCGACCCTGAGTGAGGATGAAGAGTTAAAGACGACTGAGCTCGTAACGTCCCGTCACCGCCGTGACCCGGGAAACGCCGCCGCTCGCGCAGTAATGAAGGAACACAGCGTATCACAGCGCATTGTGACCGAAACTGTTGATGAAACTTCAAACGATGTTGACGAAAATAAAGACAGATGTTTTATTAGTTTAAATATGAACCACCAAACCTCCCTGAGGAGCGCAGTAAACCCCAACACAGACATTTCATCAGTGCTGTGTGTGTGTGTGTGTGTGCTGTGTGTGAGTGTGTGTGTGTATGTGTGTGCAGTATGTATGTGTGTGCGTGTGTGCAGTGTGTGTGTGTATGTGTACTGCTAGAGTTTATGATTCACTGTGAGTTGTCCGGTACCTCCCGTGTGACTGACCGACCGGGACTCGGACGGAGTAACACTGAGGCTGTACTCAGTCTGATCTTGTGTTTATTCCCTCGTGCGCCGCTGCTGATGATGCGTTCCCTGCTCCAGGCGATACTGTGTGATGTCATCATGGTTTACACCGTCACTCTAATGACGCTCACACAGCAACATGACGGAGATCTGAAGGTGTTTAAGGTTCAGTGACTAAAGTAAACTCTGCTCTGTCCAAACATCAGGAGGAGGAACTACAGCGTCTACCTGCAGTCCGGAGATAAAATGGTGTTTAAACAGTGTGTTTAATAAAGAGTGTGAGGACGGCTGAGACGAGAGCGCAGAGCAGCGTGGGAGTGTGTAGAAACGAGCGCTTACACACCAGCACACACACTGAGATAGTCACGAGCGTGTGACTGTGCAGCAGAGGAACGGTTACACCTGAGAGGGTGAGGGGGACAGTTAGAGACACTGAGAGAGTGAGACACTGTGAGACGCTGAGAGAGTGAGACACTGTGAGAGTGAGACACTGTGAGACGCTGAGAGAGTGAGACACTGAGAGAGTGAGACACTGTGAGAGTGAAACGGTGAGACACTGTGAGAGTGAGACACTGATAGTGAGACACTGAGAGAGTGAGATACTGTGAGAGTGAAACAGTGAGACCCAGAGAGAGTAACACACTGTGAGAGTGAGACACTGTGAGAGTGAAACAGTGAGACACTGAGAGAGTGAGACACTGATAGTGAGACACTGAGAGAGTGAGATACTGTGAGAGTGAAACAGTGAGACCCTGAGAGAGTGAGACACTGTGAGAGTGAAACAGTGAGACCCAGAGAGAGTAACACACTGTGAGAGTGAGACACTGTGAGAGTGAAACAGTGAGACACTGAGAGAGTGAGACACTGAGATGATGACTAAAAGTAGTATGAGCTGCTTTTCCACTATAACATTTAGTATTTTTAAATAATAATAATAATAATAATAATAATAATAATAATAATAATCATCATCATTTAGTACATTAAACAGCAAAACATTGTGACCCCTGACGAGTGAAGTGAGTAACAATGATTGTCTTATTACAGTGCCCCCCGGTGGTGGGTGTGATACATGTAGGCATTCTGTCCTAAGCTAAGGTTAACATGCTGGAAACAGAGACAGTGGGTGAGGGTGAGTATTTGAGCAACTCTGACAGGAGCTAGACTGTGATGTCTAGACGTCTGGGTCAAAGCAACTGTAGTTGTGGAATGGTTCTGGTCTGGAGTGGTCGCTCAGAGGAAGAAGAAGCAGTGACCCGGCGACAGGGTGATGAGGGTCACAGATCTGCGTGGGGAGTCTAGGATGGCCCGTGTAGCCCGATCCAATAGAAAAGCTGCTGTACCTCAGACTGCTGAAGAAATAAACGCTGGTTCCGATAGAAAGGAGTCAGAACCCACAGAACAAGCAGCGGTCAGGGTGAATGTGCTGCCCCGTGTCCTCCACCTAAACACTCCTACACTGAGAACTGGACCACGGAGCATGAAGATCATGTGGATGGCCCTGTGTGTGTGTGTGTGTGTGTGTGTGTGTGTGTGTGTGTGTGTGTGTGTGGGTGTGTTTGCACAATATTAGGTTGGTGGTCTTAATGTTATGGCTCATGTACAAATAGAAAATATTAATATTAAAGATAAAAATAAATATTTGTTAATATAATTCCTCAGAACACACACACGATTATCAGGTGTGTGTTTTCTTTCCCAGGACGCTGAGATTAAACCCTCGTTACACATCACACCTGAGCAAACATCATCCAGGCGCTATCTGACACACACCCGCGCAAACGCATCAAAATCAATAAATAATCCTGCAGCGGGATTTCTGTGCTGCATCTCAACACACACACACACGCACGCACGCACGCACGCACGCACACACACACACACAGACACACACACACACACACACACACACACACACGCATGCACGCACGCACGCTCACACACACACACAGACACACACACACACACACACACAGACACACACACACACACACACACACACACACACACACACACACACACACACACACACACACACACACACACACACACACCCTTGAGGGGAAAAATACAACTATGGGTACATTCAGAAGCTCCCTGGGGTTAGGACTTAAAAAATAAAATGCAGAAATATAATAAATACCAGTCAAGGTATAACACACACACACACACACACACACACACACACACACACACACACACACACACACACACACACACACACACACACAGAGTTCCTCAGGCTCCTGGAGGATTTATTAAAGCATAAAGGACAGAACTGAGATTTTATTCTGACAAGCACAAACTCACACACACACACACACACACACACACACACACACACACTGAGCAAATCCACTCAACTGAGCTTTACTACATTTTACCTATTTAATGATGGAATTTTTTGTGTTTGAGGAAAAAAAAGTACGGTGTGTTCTGATTGGCTGAGAGTGATACGGTGTGTTCTGATTGGCTGAGAGTGATACGGTGTGTTCTGATTGGTGTGTACCTTCGTGTGAATTAATGAGGCTCTGATCAGTATTTATATTTTCGAGAGCTCTGATTGGCTGAGCTCCTCACCTGAGATGGAACATAGTGATACGGACTCCTTACATCTATATTCATAAACACGCGACACCGCTCACAACGCCACACGCTTTACCCTCGCCTCAGCCTCAACAGGACCTCGTCTCGTCCACGCGTCTCGTCTCGTCTCGTCTCGTCTCACTGCTGGTTTTATTCTGACTGTTGGAGACTGATGAGCGGTTGTTTCTCAGCACGTTCCTCATAGAGCTCAGCAACTTTCATAATGTAATGAAAGCTGTAAATTATTCATTAATTCACAGGAAACCCACTGAAGAACTGAGCTGAGATCCTTCAGGCCTTTCACTGTTACATCACGACTGAAGGCGTGGAACTTCCTGAGAGAGCGAAGTGTCTGGGTTTGGTTTTATGAAACCAGAAAATTCTTCAACCTCAACACACACACACACACACACACACACACACACACGCACGCACGCACGCACGCACACACACACACACACACACACACACACACACACACACACACACACGCACACACACACACACACACATGCATGCATGCATGCAGCGGCAGGAAACAGATTCCTGTGACACTAAGCTGTAAATCCTCGCGTGTTCTTCAGCGCCTGAGCTCCAGCCTCGGCTCAGATCCGAGTTAAACCTTTACACAGGAGTAATTAGAGAACACCATCACCCCTCTTCACACACACACACACACACACACATGTCACTGTGCTCACGTCTTCCAGCGTAGTGTTTCAACTCATTCAAGAATATCATTTAGTATTTCTGTGGACGGGAGCACAACAGCGCCACCAACAGGCTGCAATAAGAACACACAGAACTTTGTCTGTAAAGGAGTGAGAAGTGAAGCTGTGGCTGATTTCACTCTCACACAGGCGGTATATTCATGCAGCCAATCAGAGACAGGCATGTGAGTCAGGTGCTCACACAGACAGACACGCCCCCTGGATCTGATATCAGTTTACTGATTTGGAGGAGGAGTGTGTGAGCGAGAGAGAGAGAGAGAGAGAGAGAGAGGTGTGGGTCTGATCAACAACATCAGGGACTGGCATTTACTCATCATCATCATCATCATCATCATCATCATCATCGCTTTACTCGGAATGAGTTTGCAGGAGAAGAGGAAAGAAGCGCTGATAAGCTCTCGGGATTAGAGGTTGTCCTGATGATGTGCATGAAGCAGCCGAGGGACGAACTGTAATAGGAGGCTGTTTATGATCAATAGAGACGAGGGAAATCTATTCGCATTTCAGTTGTGTGCTGATTCACGTATCGCCACAACGACCGCTAAATCCATTTGGAAAACTTTATTACATTTATAATAGAGATGAACCGCTTGATCGGTCAATGAGAAGAACCGTCCGGTTTTCAGTGTGACCGGGCGTGACCGGGCGTGACCGGTGATCAGCTGATCAGCCTCAGATATAAAGCATTCTGTACCGAGCGCGGGAGCTTCAGAGCGGCGCAACACAAAGGCCTTTTTACATCATCAAACAATTTAAAGATCTGCCTTTGTCTCCAAACTCTGTGAGCGGATTAGTCATAA
>CM059210.1:39995744-40000744 GCA_030347435.1 Clarias fuscus
GTTTGGCCTTTGCCACATCTACCTTCACCTTCCTCTTCCTCTCACTGTACTACTGTCTATTCTCTTCAGTCCTCTCAGTGTCCCACTTTTTTTTAGATAGCCTCTTTCTCTCCATGCACTCCTGGACTTACTCGTTCCACCACCAAGTCTCCTTGTCCACTTTTCCCTTTCCTGATACACCAGGTACCCTCCTACCTGTCTCCCTGTTCACCTTAGCTGTAGTTGACCAGTCAACTAGAAGCACCTCCTGACCACCCAGAATCAGTCTCAATTCCTCCCTGAAAACTTCACAACATACTTCCTTTTTCAATTTCCACCACTTTGTCTTCTGCTCCACCTTTGTCCTCATCACCTTCCTCACCATCAGGGTTTTACACACCACCATCGTGTGTTCTCAATACTTTGCTGTCACTGATCTCTTTCAGATTACAATGTTGGCACAAAATGTAGTCCACCTGGGTGCTACTGCCTCCGCTCGTATGTGTCACCGTATGTTCCTGTCTCTTCTGGAAGAAAGTACTCACTACTGCCATTTCCATCCTCTTTGCAAAGTCCACCACCATCTGTCCTTCTACGTTCCTGTCCTAAAGACCAAACCTGCCCATTACATTCTCTGCCACACCTCTGTTCCCTTCCCCTACGTGTCTATTTTAAATCTCGGGAATAAAACACCTGCTCAAGTCAGTCTCACGCCTGCTCCAATCAGTCTCAGGGGTAAAAAGGTTGCTCCACGCAGTCTTAGGGGTAAAACACCCATTCCAGTCAGTCTCGGGGTAAAACACCAGCTCCAGTCAGTCTCAGGGGTAAAACACCAGCTCCGGTCAGTCTCAGGGGTAAAACGCTTGCTCCAGGCAGTCTCGGGGGTAAAACACCAGCTCCAGTCAGTCTCGGGGGTAAAACACCAGCTCCAGTCTTTCTCAGGGGTAAAACACCAGCTCCAGTCAGTCTCAGCGGGTAAAATGCCCGCTCCAGTCAGTCTTGAAAGTAAAACACCCACTCCAGTCAGTCTCAGGGGTAAAACACCAGCTCCGGTCAGTCTCAGGGGTAAAATGCTTGCTCCAGGCAGTCTCGGGGGTAAAACACCAGCTCCAGTCAGTCTCGGGGGTAAAACACCAGCTCCAGTCTTTCTCAGGGGTAAAACACCAGCTCCAGTCAGTCTCAGCGGGTAAAATGCCCGCTCCAGTCAGTCTTGAAAGTAAAACACCCACTCCAGTCAGTCTCAGTGGGTAAAACACCAGCTCCAGTCAGTCTCGGGGGTAAAACACCCACTCCAGTCAGTCTCAGGCGTAAAATGCTTGCTCCAGGCAGTCACAGGGGTAAAACACCAGCTCCAGTCAGTCTCGGGGGTAAAACACCAGCTCCAGTCTGTCTCAGCGGGTAAAACACCAGCTCCAGTCAGTCTCAGGGGTAAAATGCTTGCTCCAGGCAGTCTCGGGGTTAAACACCAGCTCCAGTCAGTCTCGGGGGTAAAATGCTTGCTCCAGGCAGTCTCGGGGGTAAAACACCAGCTCCAGTCAGTCTCGGGGGTAAAAAACCAGCTCCAGTCAGTCTTGGGTGTAAAATACCAGCTCCAGTCAGTCTCAGCGGGAAAATGCCCGCTCCAGTCAGTCTCGAGGGTAAAACACCCACTCCAGTCAGTCTCAGTGGGTAAAACACCAGCTCCAGTCAGTCTCGGGGGTAAAACACCCATTCCAGTCAGTCTCAGGGTAAAATGCTTGCTCCAGGCAGTCTCGGGGGTAAAACACCAGCTCCAGTCAGTCTCGGGGGTAAAACACCAGCTCCAGTCAGTCTCAGGGGTAAAATGCTTGCTCCAGGCAGTCTCGGGGGTAAAACACCAGCTCCAGTCAGTCTCGGGGGTAAAACACCAGCTCCAGTCAGTCTCGGGGGTAAAACACCAGCTCCAGTCAGTCTCAGGGGTAAAACACCAGCTCCGGTCAGTCTCGGGGGTAAAACACCAGCTCCAGTCAGTCTCAGCGGGTAAAATGCCCGCTCCAGTCAGTCTCGAGGGTAAAACACCCACTCCAGTCAGTCTCAGTGGGTAAAACACCAGCTCCAGTCTGTCTCAGCGGGTAAAATGCCCGCTCCAGTCAGTCTCGAGGGTAAAACACCCACTCCAGTCAGTCTCAGTGGGTAAAACACCAGCTCCAGTCAGTCTCGGGGGTAAAACACCCATTCCAGTCAGTCTCAGGGGTAAAATGCTTGCTCCAGGCAGTCTCGGGGGTAAAACACCAGCTCCAGTCAGTCTCGGGGGTAAAACACCAGCTCCAGTCAGTCTCGAGGGTAAAACACCCATTCCAGTCAGTCTCGGGGGTAAAACACCAGCTCCAGTCAGTCTCAGGGGTAAAACACCAGCTCCGGTCAGTCTCGAGGGTAAAACACCAGCTCCAGTCAGTCTCGGGGGTAAAACACCCATTCCAGTCAGTCTCAGGGGTAAAATGCTTGCTCCAGGCAGTCTCGGGGGTAAAACACCAGCTCCAGTCAGTCTCGGGGGTAAAACACCAGCTCCAGTCAGTCTCGGGGGTAAAACACCAGCTCCTGTCAGTCTCAGCGGGTAAAACACCAGCTCCAGTCAGTCTCAGGGATAAAACACCAGCTCCAGTCAGTCTCGGGGGTAAAACACCCATTCCAGTCAGTCTCAGGGGTAAAATGCTTGCTCCAGGCAGTCTCGGGGGTAAAACACCAGCTCCAGTCAGTCTCGGGGGTAAAACACCAGCTCCAGTCAGTCTCGGGGGTAAAACACCAGCTCCTGTCAGTCTCAGCGGGTAAAACACCAGCTCCAGTCAGTCTCAGGGATAAAACACCCACTCCCGTCAGTCTCAGGGATAAAACACCGACTCCAGTCAGTCTCAGGGATAAAACACCGACTCCAGTCAGTCTCGCGGGTAAAACACCAGCTCCATTCAATTCCAAGTGGGTGTGAATTTGGGCAGTGTTTAGTATCTGTGGTTTGTGTATGTCTTATAGAGAATGTTCTGGTGTAGTTGCAGTTTAGACAACAGAGGGCGCTTCACATGATTTAAACGTTACATACTGCTCCTTTAGGGAGATTTGATCAAGGCATTAAACGTCAGTCCAGCACTTCATGTTCAGCTTTATGAATGTTGATGCAGGTTTACTCACTTTGGCCGCTCCGATCTGCTCTGTACGGAACTTCTCCAGAGGCGTGATGAGCACATCGTCAGCGTTCTGGATCTAAAAATCAATCATAAAAGTCGAGTTTAATCTTAGCAGAGAGCTGAGAGCTTTAACATGCACGGTTAAACTGAGCAAATCTCCTGTCTGACTGTATATTTCATCACGGCTCGGTGGGTTCGGGTTCGATCTCTCACACCACCGACGCTAAAGAGATTCAGCTTCCTTCATCAATATTCACTTAATATGAGCCGTGGAGCCCAACACGGCTCTCTGCACTGCTGACGGCTAGGAAAAGAAAATGTGAAGTCGTGCTGAAGTCCTGCAACTGAATAATAAAGAGGAATGAGAAAATGGAGGTGTGTTTTATTACGGCCTGTAAATGGCAGCGAGGCTGCGAGAACCCAGAGAAATACGAGTCTCGTGAAACAGGCCTGAGCTCTCCACACGCACGTTTCACTCAGGACATAACACACACACACACACACACACACACACACACACACACACACACACACACACAATATCACATATATACTTACAGCCATTATGGTGCTGCAGACATAATCACAAACCTGCTCTGTACATTCTCATTCTTTCTAAGCAGAGATTAGTTTTCCCTCTAAACTCTCTCACTCCTGCTGCAATTTTACCCCCTTTACCTGGACATGTGTGTGTGTGTGTGTGTGTGTGTGTGTGTGTGAGTGTGTGTGTGTGTGTGTGTGTGTGTAGTGTACTTGTAATGTTTTAGACTAAAAGAAAGCAACAGTCTAATTATGTGTACAAATAAGAAAAGGTTATATTCACTCTTCCAGGTTCATATGAAAGTGGTGGTGAAAGGTTCCTAAATGCAGTTAGATTAATGGATCTTTAACAACAGAAACAAATGGTGCTTTTTAATAAAGGATGATTATTACATGAGCTGGAAAATGTTGTTGTTGTAGTCAGACCCAGAACTAGTTAAAGAGTTCCCTTGAGAACTAAAAACAGAAAATGGAAAAAAAAAAGAAAAAGAAAAAACTCATGCAAACAATTTCTTTCTGGAATTAATATAATATTGTTTTTGATTATGTCTATTTTTCTCTTTTTGTCTTTATACACAAAACTTTCACTTCTTTATGTTTGCACATTGTTCTTTCCTGCGGTAATGTTGATATGTTGAAGTGCAGAGTGTTATTGTAATTTAAACAGCAGAAACTCAGGCTAATATTATATATAATTTATTATTTATTATTATTCTTTACAGTGCAGATGGTGACCAGGTCCGGTCAGGCTACACGCCTGCATGCTGCAGTACTGATCTACATTGTTAGGGGGCGTAATGCCTGATATAATAAACAACTACTGATTGTTCAGTTATTTTGTGTAATGCTATAACAGTCACAATGCAGCGTTACAGAAACGCAAACACATCATCACTTAACATCACAATAAAAAACAATAAACACTTTAAGAAGAGCAGCTGGTCCTTATAAACACCACATAGCAACTTCCTGTATAACAAATAAAAGGCTTTGTCGAGTGAAAAATCAGTAAATGAATGAATAATTTGCAGATTTATGCACACACACACACACACACACACACACACACACACACTGTACTCAGACTTCCTGATGACTATAATTGTGGTTTAATCAGACTGGGGGACCAAAGCCCAGCCTGTCCAGTCAGATCACACAGAAAAGTCAATTCAGCACAAATCAGTGGAAAAGGTCAACGCTGACTGTGATAGAACGGCACCAGCACACCCAGTGCACACGGTGCCGGAGACCACAGCAACCATAACCACAGCAACCCAAGCCCCCCGCTCCCCCCCCCCCCCCCCCCCCCAGTCAGGAGCCCCACCCTGAGGGGTCAGAGTCGCC
>CM059210.1:40005744-40047594 GCA_030347435.1 Clarias fuscus
CCAGAAGTATAATAGTACTGATAAAGGATGTCTTCCTGAGATCCCTGAGAGACGTTGGGACAAGACGAGCAATGCTGGAGGATCAGAGGGAACGTGGTGCAGTGAAAGGTGGGATTAGAGCAGAGAGGTAAGTGGGTGCTGGACCATTTTTAGTTTAGCAGGCGAGCATCAGGATTTTGAATTTGATGCAGCAGCTACAGGAAGCCAGTGCAGGGAGCGGAGGAGTGGTGTACTGTGGAAGAACTTGGGAAGGTTGAAAACGAGATGTGCTGCTGCATTCTGGATCAGCTGCAGAGGACAAATGGTGGACAGAGACAGACCTGCCAGGAGTGAGTTGCAGTAGTCCAGTCTTGAAATTAGGTTAGCAAGGTGTGGGGAAAATGACAGATGATTGTCCAAGATTGCGGGCGTTGGCTGAAGGAGTGATCTGATTGTTGTCCAGGGAGATCACAAGGTCTTGACCTGAGGATGAATCACCAGGGATGAACAGCAGTTCGGTTTTACTCAGATTGAGCATGCTGACATGCTGAGATCCGGGTGGAAACCTGAGTGTCTGAGGGAGAAAAGGAGAGAATAAGTTGTGTGTCATCTGTAAAACAATGGTATGAAAATCCATGCAATGATCTCCGACTGGGATGATATGACCTTACCAAGAGACTGGGTATAGAGGGAGAACAGAAGAGGACCAAGTACTGAGCCCTGCGGAACACCAGTAGAAAGTCTGCATGGGGCAGATGTGGATCCCCTCCATGTCACCTCAAACAACCTATTTTGTATGTAAGAAGCAAACCATTGTCACATTGTTCCACAGATTCCAAGGTTTGTAAGAATAGATAATAGAATCTGGTGGAATACTGTGTCAAATGCAGCCGACAGGTCCATGAGGAAGAGGACAGATGATAGTCGATCTAGCAGCATGGAGCTTCTCAGTGGCTGACATGAGAAGACATGAGTTTTTAGAGAAGATCTCGAGTGAGTTTAACAGAGCCGGAGCTTTCCACCTGCAGATGAGGAACCTGTGCAGCTCCTCAGATCCTCATTACAGTCCTCACACTCACATACCAGTCTGAGGAAAAACTCACATCCTGTCCATAACGGGGGATTAATGAACAACACCTGAGCTAACCAACACACACACACACACACACACACACACACACACTGCGAGTGTTTAACCAGCTGGCGTTAGAACACTCAGTGGTGTTTAATTACTTACAAGATAAAAAATTCAGCCGCGACTACAGAGGGAATCTTTAAACATTTTGGGAAAAGGGAATTATTTTCAGCAGTAACGTGAAATCACAGGCGGAAGCTGATCAAGACCTGAAAAGAATTTGGAGAATTCTTCCCAAATGTCTAAACCCACCCACACTCCAACATCTGCCCACCACATTCAACTGCAACGACTGCAGTGAACTCTGACATTTACAGAAGACTCCAAGCGCAGTACGGTGATGAGATTCAGCGATGAAAACATTCAAACAGTCCAAACGTTTTAAAGAAGTCCGTACGTCTGTGCATGACGATCCCGACCGAGGAGGTTCAGTTACTTTTACGCTTCATTCAGCAGAAATTTCAGTACAAGTCCCTGTTTGACTCGAACGCCCTTTGTAAATATGTCGGTATGTGTGCCATGTGTTAATAGCGCCAAAGTTTAAGCGCTTGTCCACTATTTTGGTGCCATGTGGCGCCAATGAGACTCAATAATCTGAACGTGATGGTCAGACGTGTTCACCGCATATAGAAGTATAATTCAGATGTCGACATCCTGATCGGTCAATAGTTTATAAGAAGTGCACTGCACAGGGAGCAGGAAGCACACTTTAAAGTACACTGCGGCATGGACACAGCAATCGGCACGCTGCTGCTCTTCCTGTGATATCCCGGATGTCAAGACCTGAATTTTGTCGACCTGAATTTGTAAGACTGAAAAATAATGAAGATTGTATTTCTAACACTTGAAATTTTTTTTAAACTGCAATTTATAACTTGAATATTTTTGCTTTGAATTTTAAATTGAATTACATTACATCAAATGCTTGAATTACATTTTCATTTTAAATATATAACCACAATAAATTGTAGTGGCAAAACTTTCAAACATTGTAAATGCTCTAAGGATTTTTTTCAATTCAGATCAAATTGGAAGGCAGAAAAATTCAAACATTTTTATTGCAACAAGTTTCTTTTTCAGTTCATGTAATTCAGCCTGCTATTGTGCTTTGAGGAATTTTGGCCCTGTTACACTTCCATAACTGCAGCAGTGCGATGGCTACACACGAGCATCTCAGAGTGACACACCCAGGGCTCTGTGACCTCACAACCGCAGTGTGAGTGTGTATTACTTACACACACACACTACACAACACAACACAACACAACACTACAGTCATTAATACACATGTGGACAAAATTGTTGGTACCCTTCGGTCAATGAAAGAAAAACTCAGAATGGTCACATAAATAACTTTAATCTGACAAAAGTAATGATTTTAAAAAATTCTATGAATGTTAAAATGAAAAATGAAGCATATGAAGAAAAGAACACTGTCCCTACTGTGAAACATGGAGGAGGCTCTGTTATGTTCTGGGGCTGCTTTGCTGCATCTGGCACAGGGTGTCTTGAATCTGTGCAGGGTACAATGAAATCTCAAGACTATCAAGGGATTCTAGAGAGAAATGTGCTGGCCAGTGTCAGAAAGCCGGGTCTCAGTCGCAGGTCATGGGTCTTGCAACAGGACAATGACCCAAAACACACAGCTAAAAACACCCAAGAACGGCTAAGAGGAAAACATTGGACTATTCTAAAGTGGCCTTCTATGAGCCCTGACCTCAATCCTATTGAGCATCTTTGGAAGGAGCTGAAACATGCCGTCTGGAAAAGGCTCCCTTCAAACCGGAAACAACTGGAGCAGCTTGCTCATGAGGAGTGGGCCAAAATACCTGCAGAGAGGTGCAGAAGTCTCATTGACAGTTACAGGAATCGTTTGATTGCAGTGATTGCCTCAAAAGGTTGTGCAACAAACTATTAAGTTAGGGGTACCATCATTTTTGTCCAGGCCTGTTCCATGAGTTCATTTTTTTTTATAATTCCGTTGAAGCATGGTTGAAAAGCAATGTCTGACTTTCATTGGTTAACATTCATAGAATTCTTATTTATTATTACTTTTGTCAGATTAAAGTTATTTCTGTGACCATTGTGAGTTTTTCTTTCATTGACCGAAGGGTACCAACACTTTTGTCCACGTGTGTAGCAGAATATAATGAACTACAGCTCTCCTAATCAAACCTGCGACGCATAAATCATAAGGTTTGTGATGAATAATATCATTAGGTAAAAGTTAAAGTGTGAAACGGTTCCTTCATAAACTTCATCTTACAGTAAATGATAAATGCACGAGACGTTCTGGGAGAAACGCAGCTAATATCGTTCAGATCCTTTTGGTTATTTAAAACCAAAAGGATCTTAAAATTAGTTATTTATTTGTCTTTAATTAAATAATTTTTCCATATAAATTCAGTTGCTGTTTGTTGAATCACATGACCGCTGGACTCGTCTTAGTTCTTGAGACCTTTTTTAAAGAATACATATTTTTATGAGAAAATGCTTGAATAAAGATTAAAAGATTAAGTACTGAAATGATGATTATTTATTATTATGATTAAGTCCAAGTGTAATGATGTGTGTGTGTGTGTGTGTGTGTGTGTGTGTGTGTGTGTGTGTGTGTGTGTGTGTGTGTACACCTCAGTTACTGATGTTAAGTATTTCAGGGGGTTTAATCCTCCTCCCTTTAAACAGCACACGATACACCTTCAGCCAGGAACATTAATAAACACACTAATTACACTAATTCAATAAAACTAATTGCATAACTAATCAGGTGCAAATCAGATGAATAAGAGGTTTTGTTTAATGTGCCGCTCGGGCAGCAGTCTGACTTTGTTCTTTCTGTATTTTTCGACAAAACATTCGCATCAACCTGATCTTTCCTTCACAGAGCTGCTGAGGACGAAACTGATGAGCGTCAGACAGAAGCAGCTGCGTCACCTGCAGCGTTGATCTGATTAAACCCACACACACACTAGTGTTTTCTAATTAATCAGAGAAACGAGCCTCCCTCAGCTGACCTTACTGTCAATGGCGAATAAATTCTTCATTATTGGTGTAAATATCCTGCGGTTTATAAACACCTGCATTAATAATGAATAATTAAAGACGATATTCATCACCAATAGTCAAAACACATTCATCAGAGTTTAATAAGAATCGGAAAAGTCTTTAACGAATCTGCTGTATGAGCTCGTCTGCTCCAAGTTTGTTTGTTTGTTTGTTTTAATGGAAATTAATTTGTAAATGAATTAAAAAAAAAAAAACGATGCACAAAACCTTCCACCAAAAAGGTAAAGAAATTGACGGATAATAGAGCCTTTGCACTACAGATCTGATTAATGTTCATGTTTTAATATTTGCTCTTTGACTCGTATTTCTCAGCTAAAAATAATATTAATGTGTTTAATAACGCGGCCCTACTGCCCACATGTGCATTGAAGTCCCCCAGCAAGACTATAGAATCCCCTACTGGGGCCCGAAGCAATACTCCATTCAGAGTGTCCAAGAAGGAAGAGTACTCTGAACTGCTGTTTGGTGCATAAGCACAGACAACAGTGAGAGTCTTCCCCTCCATGGCCTTCAGGCGCAGAGAGGCGACCCTCTCGTCCACTGGGGTAAACTCCAATGTCATGGCACTCAGCCGGGGACTCGTGAGTATCCCCACACCCACCTGGCGCCTCACACCCTGGGCAACTCCGGAGAAGAACAAAGTCCAACCCCTATCCAGGAGTACGGATCCCGAGCCGAGGCTGTGTGTCGAGGTAAGCCCCACCAGATCTAACTGATAACGCTCCACCTCCCGCACAAGCTCCGGCTCCTTTCCCCACAGAGAAGTAACGTTCCACGTCCCTAGAGCCAGCTTCTGCCGCCCGGGTCTGGTCCGTCGAGGCCCTCGGCCTTCACTGCTACCCAAATAGCAGCGCACCCTACCCCACCGTTTTTTCTCGCAGGTGGTGGGTCCACGAGATGGGGGAGGACAGGTTTCCACGTTGCTCTTTCGGGCTGTGCCCGGCCGGGCCCCGTGGCAGACCCGGCCACCAGGCGCTCGCTGACGGGCCCTCTGTCCAGGCCTGGCTCCAGACATGGGCCCCGGGCTTCCTCCGGGCAGGGTCACTCTTCTCCCTTCTCTTTTATTCATGGCTTTTTTTAACATTGAAGAGGAACAATGTGGTTTTCGTCCTAGTCGTGGAACAGTGGACCAGCTTTTTACTCTTGCAGGAATCCTGGAGGGGGCGTGGGAATATGCCCATCCAGTCTACATGTGTTTTGTGGATTTGGAGAAGGCATATGATCGCGTCCCTCGGAATTTCCTGTGGGAGGTACTGCGGGAGTATGGGGTGAGGGGGTCACTTCTCAGGGCCATCCAATCCCTTTACACCCAAAGTGAAAGCTGTGTTCGTGGGTTTACCGGTCGATCTTCGTTCCAACCCTCACCTATGGTCATGAGCGTTGGGTCATGACCGAAAGGACAAGATCGCGAATACAAGTGGCCGAAATGGGGTTTCTCAGAAGGGTAGCTGGCTTTTCTCTTAGAGATGGGATGAGAAGCTCAGTTATCCGTGAGAAGCTCGGAGTAGAGCCGCTACTCCTTTGCGTGGAAAGGAGTCAGTTGAGGTGGTTCGGGCATCTAGTAAGGATGTCACCAGGACGCCTTCCTAGGGAGGTGTTCTTGGCACGTCCAGCTGGGAGGAGACCACGGGGCAGACCAAGGACTAGATGGAGAGATTATATCTCCACACTGGCCTGGGAACGCCTCGGGATTCTCCAGTCAGAGTTAGCAGATGTGGCTGGGGAAAGGGAAGTTTGGGGTTCCCTGCTGGAACTACTACCCCCGCGACCCGATTTTGGATAAGCGGTTGAAGATGGATGGATGGATGGATAACGTGGCCCTTAGTTTCACACAGCTTTAATTTCACTTTATTTTGGTTTTATTTCTGAGTGTAGGATCCACTCTCACTGTAGAGACGTTAAACACTGTGTGTGTGTGTGTGTGTGTGTGTGTGTTATTACAGCATAATGTATAAAAGTAAAGACTCACAAGGCGGCGTCTCTCCTCCTCCATGGTGTTCAGCAGCTGAGAGAATTCTTTAAAAGACTGAGCTGAAACGAGAGGAAGGTGAATTTATTAATCCGTCCAGAACATCTGGCCCAAGATCAAACCCACAGCACCGTCTGCACAGATCAATAGGAATAACATTATGCTGATTTATTACTCAGGGAGCTTATACTAATGATCACTCACACACACACACACACACACACACACACACACACACACACACACACACACACACACACACACACACACACACACACACACACTGAGGAACAGGAGAGAATCGATGAGTCAGATCAATACAGCACGGCGTGAGCTTATTACACCTCTGTTACCTAAACACCGCATCATACAGCAACCAATCCAGCTGTGATCAGATCGAGTACAGAAGGTACAGCATGTCAGTTTCAGGTGAGGGGTATTATGGACGCACGGTGGTGTATTACTTAGCAGCCTTACACTTCCAGGGTCCGCGTTCGATTCCCACCTCGGGGTCTGTGTGTGTGTGTGGAGTTTGCATGTTCTCCCCGTGTTCGGTGGGTTTCCTCCAGGTTCTCCGGTTTCCTCCCACAGTCCAAACACATGCAGATTAAGCTAACTGGCGTCCCCAAATTGCCCCTAGTGTGTGAATGTTGACTGGAGGTCCAACCACGCTCGTAAAACTAATAATAAATATGATAGTAATCACTACTGGCGTCCACGACCCCTCACTGGACTACAGCGGTTCCTAGATGGATGGATGGAAGAGGAGAATACAGCTGTGATGAGATCTGGTAAGGGGGGGGTTCCAGCTGTGTGTGAGGAGGTAGAAGGGTGTCCTGGAGGAGGCTCGGTGTTGAGTTTCTGTGGCTTTGTGTTTCACGTGAACACACTGCAAGCTTTGTGTGTGTTTCATCTCACTGAGCTCCTGATCGTCCACTGTGGTATCTCACACTCAGTCACACCACCATCCGGCCCTGTGCACGTGTGTGTATGTGTGTGTGTGAGTGTGTGGTAATGGAGAGGAAGATGAGGCGTGACCCAGCACATGGCCGGGACGCGGAGGTGCTCGCGGCCGTCTCACTTCATTAGCGACAGAGATGGAGGAGGGACACGACACCTCCCTCTGTCCCCTCCTTCATCATCCTGCGTTTGGACACTTAGCATAGCCGCACTCGCTAAAGCCAGCCAATGTCATTACCAGGCCATGCATCATCTCCTGAACACACACACACACACACACACACACACACACACACACACACACACACACACACACAGGCCATTAATGGTTCATTTAGCAGAAACACACACCCGAGTCCCGGTGCAGCCCCATGTCACCGCCAGGCCTCAATGACACCAGCAGCACTCTGAGTGTGTGTGTGTATGTGTGTGTGTGTGTGTGTGTGTGAGAGATCCCCATGAGGAAAACTCAAAATCAGACAGTTGTAAAGTAAGAAAAAAGAGGAAACGGAACAGAAAGATGGTGCAAAAGTTTGTACACCCCATTTCACAATGATTCGAGCAGCTGATTTCCTGAAAGTCACTTTAGTCCTGATGTCTGAGAAAATGAAAATGTTCTAGCTATCAGAGCTTTAGAGTGTGAATTATACAGTAAACAAACAGTCAAATTGTATGTTATTGTATATTTATCTAACTTTATCTTAAGAACATAATTAAATCAGTTAATTAGAGACCTGCTGCCTAAACCTGACTACAGATACAACTTTTCTGTAAAAGTAAAGTAAATGAAATTATTTTAATCCATTGCCAATTATATATTCTTAGGCTTTAAATGATGATGATTAATTTGTCTTAAATGATTTGCATATGAGAGCTTTAACAAAGTTTATAGCATTTATATTTCTCTCTGTCTCTCTCTGTCTCTCTCTGTCTCAGAACTATACGAGTGTTTCAGGGTTTTAAACTTCAGGGTTGATCGTGAGGTTGTGTGAGAGAGGTGGCGTTTCAATCAGAAAAAACAGCATTAAGTGAAGTCTCTTCAGTAGATAAACTAAAATAATTATTTTAAATAAGAAATAATTGTTTATATCATAATTTCATAAATTTTCACCCAGTAACTAAGCAGGGATGTAAAGTTTCTGTAGAGTCACAGGTTAATGTACTGTAGATGACAAAGAGGAGAAACTCCTGATGAGTGTATGACTTTATTCCCACTGTAATATCCTCTGCTGCGTTGATGACGAAGTCTTTCAGCTTCTTCTTCTTCAGGATCTTTAACATTAAAGTGTAAAGCGTCGGACAAACGTGACTTTTGGAGAAGTGACCTGTGAGCGCGACTCTGAGAGACATTAAACCCGGGCGGAGGTGAGACGCGCTCCGAGATTGATTTGATGATATCTGTGCTGGATTGTGAATGTCACGGCAGGAAGAGATGGAATGAAATCGATGAGAGGTCGCTCGCCCTCGTCTCGTCCTCCGACAGAACGCTGGAGCTTCAAAGTCCACTTTCAGTCCACAAACATGAGGACGGAGCTCGGAGGTCGGGTGGAGTCGCTCAGGACGCGTGGGTTTCATCCATGACTGGACGCATCACAGCAGATCACACTTCTGCTGGGTGAAAGCAATTCTAACACTCACACTCTTAAAGAATGAAAGTCAAAAAAATCCATCAACTTTAACCAAAAAAACCCGTTCAGAGCTCCATCAGTCCTCCTCCACAAGCAGGTTTTTTAAATGTCATTCCAACCATATACAGTTCAGTACACATTGAAACACAACCGCATTCCTCCAGAACCAAGCTGCTACGTGTATACAACATAATTTAACAGAGCTAACTAGCTAGCTAAGACACCTAATTAGCAGCACTTTAAGACAAACCAAATGAACATCATAAATTTACAGATTTACAATCATATCTGAGTACTACACAAAAGACAGCAAAACACAACATAAAGTGCATAAAGAGCACCATGACAACAACAACACAACACAACGCAACAACAGTGATTATTACAATAACAGTGAGTATTGTGCGCTGTAAACCCCAATAAGTTGGCAAAACTTAAAAAATTTATGGTAATCAGTTACATCAAATATTTTCAGTAATGAATTGTAAGTAAACAGAACTATCAGTTTTTGAGTTTGTTGTCCTTCCATCGTTCTTTACTTGCATTACTAACCTCACCGAACTCATACTGTATTTTTTTGTTGTTGCAAATTAAATAAATTGTAAATAATTTGTCACAAGTTTTTATACCACATGCCGTTCTGAACACGACCCCCCCGTTATTATCTGGGTTTGGGACAGACACTTCATCCAGTGGCTGGGAATCGAACCCGACCCTCTCACATGGCAGTAGAAACTCCTCCCACTGAGCCACCAGCGCTCTGGTACTTTAGGGAGCCCAGATTTGTAAATATTATACTTACAGCATCATGTGAAGACAGACCAATCCACCATCTTGATCAAAACAATTCAATGTGGTCAGTTTACATGTGCATTGATGACGTCAGGCACAAAATCACGAGACTGAAAGATTTGAAGTTGGTGGAACTTTAAGGAGACAGTTACTGTGGCTTAAAATATCACATTTGTTCAGCTGACTTGAATAGTGTCATTTCTACAAACTTATAAATACTAAAACAAACAACAAAGTTCTAAATACTGATCAAGGTCTATTAATTTGAACTAATTGTAATTGTTTAAGTTAAAAGTAATCCATATGTTTACTTACTTTCAACATTAGGGTTTACAGTGTGCAAGAAACTGCTAGAATGGATGGTGGAAGCTGGGCCTTCTTAAGCCTTCTCAGAAAGAAAAGACACTGCTGAGCTTTCTTGTTCAAAGAGCTGGTGTTGAGAGACCAGGTAAGGTTCTCCAACAGGTGGACACCAAGGCATTTGGTGCTCGATGATCTCTACAGAGGAGCTGTTCAGCTATCAGCTGAGAGTGGTTGCTCCGCTGAATGCTGAATGTCCTTCCCAAGTTCTCCCACACCACCCCACTTGTCTGATCCCTGCACTAGCTTCCTGTAGCTGCCCGCACCAAATTCAAAAGCCTGATGCTCACCTACAAAGCTAATAATGGCCCAGCACCCACCTACCTCTCAGCCCTAATCACGCCAAGCACCGGACCACCTTCCTTCCGATCCTCCAGCACTGCTCGTCTGGTCCCACCGTCTCTCAGGGATCGAGGAAGATGTTCATCCTGACACTTAGTTAGTAACCTAGAAACCCAGTGTAAGTATCAATCCAATGACGGAAACATTTTGTAAGTCACTCTGGATAAGAGCGTCTGTCAAATGCCTAAATGTAAACGTAATTGTGTCCTTGTTGTCTATGTCTGTGAGGGCCAGCTGGAGTGTGGTGGAGATGGCGTTGTCCATGAAACAGTTAGGATGAAACGCGAAACTGCAGCAGATCTAGTATGGGGTGTCAGCAGGGTCATGATGTGCCTCATGATGAGCCACTCAAAACACTTCATGATGATGGGTTTGAGTGCAACAGGACAGTAGTCATTGAGACAGGACACAGAAGACGTCACTGGCATGGGGATCATGGTGGTGGTCTTGAAGCATGTGGGAACGGCAGAGCTGCTCAGAGAGATGTTGAAGATGGCAGGGATGTTGTCTGGTCCAGCAGCTTTATGTGAGTTGACTATGTGTAAAGTTTTCAGTTGTGGGGAGACAAGGCACCTGGTCATTGTCGTTCTGTGCTTTAACCGATGGAAGCTGTTCAGCACATCTGGAAGGGAGCTGTCGCTGTCACATACCATAATAATCACCCAGTTTTACAGCCTCTTTGTAGCAATGATGTTATACATGTTGACATGTCTCTGAGCCATGTCTCTATGAACACAAAGACGCAGCTAAACTCACGCCGTGTAGTCTGCTGGAGTCAGATGTAATCCAATTTATTGTCCAGGGAGCAGACATTAGACAGAATGATGGAGCCGGTCAGCTAGGGTTTGTTTTTAGCCTAGCACAGACTCCCGCTCACTTGCTGCGCTTCCCCTCTTCCGGCCACCGGCATCAGGCACCCGAGGGCTCGTAGCTTTTACGGCAGCTCATCCTGGATGTTGTTTACTGGTTGCTGAGTTCCATAAGTGTCTGCCGATTGCTCCGGTGTCCATATACCATGTAAAAACAGGCTCACAAAATAAACAAAAGCAGCACTATTTTGGATTGGGAGCAGCTGCTACATGCGACTACATGCTACTGCCACACCGCCATTTGAGCCCTCCTCTTCCATCACTCTTCCTCCTCATCCTCCAACCTCCATGGCTTCTTCTCCTCCATGCTTTATCACTCCTCCTCCTTCAACCTTCATCACTCCTTCATCCTCCACCACTCCTCCTCTCCCTCATCCATTCTGCTCCTCCTCTGCTTCCTTCTTAATCTCTCCTAGTCCTCCTCCTCCTCCTCCATCACTCTCTGTACTTCAGTACAAACCCATTTACTAGGCTAACTACCCAAGTTAACTCATTTTCAGTATTCTGAAAATTATTTATTCTGGTGAGGGTGAGGTTGGAAACCTGTGGGTCCTGAGAACGTGGAATGAGGTGGGAAGGTGGCGGAACATCACCACAGGAGAAGAGAGGAAGAGTGGAGCAGATGGACGACGCTACAGACAGACACGTGTCACCTCTGTTCAGCAGAACCTCTGGGATTTTATGGGAACAAAACTAGACTAGAGTTAATTATAGTCGAGCTCTACGATGCCCCCCGTCATCCGTTGTAATTACCCCCAATGACCCCAACACATGCCCCATAATACCTCTCTCTGCCCCCCAGACCTCCCCCCCCCCCCACACACACACACAAACACACAACACCTCTGCCTTGAGCAACATTACAATATTCCTGTGTGTCTCAGACAGGAAGACAGAGAGACAGAGAGACACAGAGAGACAGAGAGAGACACAGAGAGACAGAGAGAGACAGACAGAGAGACACAGAGAGAGAAGTGAATGAAAATCCGTAGAAAAGAAAGAGAAGACAGAAGGCCAGAAAAATAAAGACAAGCTGAGAAGAGAGTAAAGGTGACATTAAGAGCGAGAAAAAGGGGAGCAAGAAAAGACAGAAATAGAAGAGAGAGAAGAGACAGAATGAGTGTGTTGTCACGGTAACCGAAACACTGTGAATCCATGTAAAATTCCCAGAACTGTGGGTGTTGACCACTTTATTGATTTTGTTTTTCACTGCTCCAGTAAACAGAGAAAGAGAGAGAGATGGATAGAGAGAGATAAAAAGAGATAGAGCGAGAGAAAGAGACTAGCCACACACACACACACACACACACTGAGTGTAAATTAACACCACCTGCATTTCTGTGCCAATCACTAGCGCCCTCGTGTTAAACGCAGTCACATATTAAACCTGAAGTGGGCGTGGCCATGACCAGAACGGCAGGGCAGTTAATAATTAAGCAGTTAGCGTTTTTGCCGCGTGTTAGCGTAACAGTTTATAGCTAATTCCTGCTTCACAGGGTGTGTTATTGCAAACCGGCATTAAGCGCAACGCTAACGCTAGAACTACTAATGCGCAGTTTACTGGTCACTAAACTCCCAAAGGTCTGAGTCGGAATAAACGCCATGGCCACTGATTCAACACTGATGTTAACGAAGATGTTTAACTATAATGACTACACACACACACACACACACACACACACGCACACACGCACACACACACACACACACACACACACACACACACACACACACACACGCACACACACACACACACACACACGCACACACACACACACACACACACACGCACACATTTCACACACTAGTTAAGTACTTTAATATTCAGCTAACGTGACTTTAAATAATTAAAGCGTGCACTCTGTGAGAGTGCAGGAAGCAGAGCGGCTGATCCATCCAGCAGCTCACTGATCTCCTGCAGAACCTCCATTAATCTCCCTCACTGATCTCCTGCAGAGCCTCTGATCTCCTGCAGCATGGAGACACGTGCAGGTCAGGCCGAGCCCAATCGATGACCAGCCATTACTCACGCAGCTCACCGAGAGGAACACAGTTCTACTACATCACTGAGTGTGTGTGTGTGTGTGTGTGTGTTTATTTTGAAGCTACTTTCTCAGAGTGTGAGCTTGTGTTCAGCACACTCGTATGGGACACGGGGACGCGCCCGAGTCCTCACTGTGATATATATCTCATTCTGAGAAAGTTCCTGAGTATAATGTAAATCTTCTTCTTCTTCTTTGTCTTTCGGCTGTTCCCTCTCAAGGGTCTCCACAGCGAATCATCTCCCTCCATCTAACCCTGTCCTCTGCATCCTCTTCTCTCACACCAACTAACTTCATGTCCTCTCCCACTGCATCCATAAATCTCCTCTCTGGTCTCCTCTAGACCTCCAGCCTGGCAGCTCCAACCTCAGCGTCCTTCTACAGATACACTCACCGTCTCTCCTCTGAACACGTCCAGACCTCCTCAATCTGGCGTCTCTGACAAAGTAAATCAACAAAAGAATTCAGGATTAAAAAGGTTTTTACATACCAATGTTTATCTCGTCGTCTGTCTCAGCGTCGCCGATACACTCGAACTGAAACTCTCTCAGAGACTGGGCAAACTTCAACACAGATTCAGACAGATCTGTACACACACACACACACACACACACACACACCATTAGTAAGTCAGGGCCACAACCAGGTACAAACCTTCAGTATTTTGGAAATAATTAATTTAAAGTGTTTGTATTAAAGTAAGAAAATCATCTGTGTGTAGTAATAAACCTCAGTTCCGTTAAACACACACACACACACACACATACAGCCAGGAGCCAGCTGATACCCTGTTATCACAACGCCCACGTGATACAATTTATATCAATTGTAGAAGGAACAAGATTTTTTAAAGTAATTTAATTTAATTCAAGATAAAGAAACTGTAGTGTCGCAGGTTTTATATCTGAAAGATCCGTGTCTCTCTTTGTGTCCCTCTCCATGTTTCTCTCTCTGTGTCCCCCTCTGTGTCCTCTCCATGTCTCCCTCTCCGTGTCTCTCTCTCCGTGTCCCCCTCTGTGTCCCTCTCCGCGTCTCTCTCCGTGTCCCCCTCCATGTCCCTCTCCGTGTCCCTCTCCGTGTCCCCCTCCATGTCCCTCTCTGTGTCTATCTCTGTGTCCCCCTCCGTGTCCCTCTCTCTGCTCTCTACAGGCTTTTAATCAAAAAAGGCAGAGATGAGATTTTACAGACCCGCGGCTCACTTTCAACAAAAGACACAGATACACATCTGACTGGAGAAGAAAGTCACACATCACTTGTGAAAGATGTCACGAGTTCCCGGTAAGATGAGTGCGGATACTACGCCTAGCACCAGACACACTCGGAATTGGTGTGGAGCGAGGTGCGTATGTGTGTGTGATCACATGGCCCTGGTCTCTGTGTGTGTGTGTGTCGCTGTACGAGTGTTAGAAATGATGTGAGACTTTATCAGAAGCTCTGTGCCGTCGGGAAGCCGAGCTGTAAGCCATCGGCCCGAGAGTCAGGCTGAAGAATTCATCTCGATTAACAAAAGCAGAGACATTCCATCAGTCCTGCTCCAGCAGATCATCACACACAAGTGAGCATCCATCAGAAGAGGAACAGCATCTGCTGAGTGATGCTGAAATGACCACTGGAGATGTAATAAGGAGAAAACTCCAGGAGCGGAGAGTGAGAATAAACCACATAAACCTCTCCATAGGGAGAACCTCAGAGAAGAAACGCCAGATCAACAGGACGCCTCCTGCTCTCAGAAACAAACCCCAGAGCAGAACCGGGATCTGCTATATACTACATATTAAAGTATGTGCACCCCTGACCTTCAGACCTGTATGTACCTTTAGAGCATCTTGTTTCAGATTTATCCCCCTGTGTTTCCTGTTATAACAAACTCCATTCTCCTAGGAAGGCTGGACACTAGACGTTGAAGTGAACTGTGTGTGTGTGTGTGTGTGTGTGTGTGTGTGTGTGTGTTCAGGTGCTGATGTTGATGAGGCTCCAGTTCATCCCAAAGCTGATGGTTCAGTGGGTTTGAGTTCGGTCAGGGCTCTGTGCAGGACACTCGGGTTCTTCCACTTTAACACACTCTTAACACACTGTGTCTTCATGGAGCTGGTTTTGTGGACCTCACACATGAAGGGGAACTGTAAGACTACAGAGCACACAGAGACGTTCTGTATGGTTACAGTTTGAGGAAGAAACACACGACACACACCAAGTGAAACATTAACGAGAGTTTCTGATTAACGCTTAACGAGAGCGGCGCTGATGAATGACGCCTTTGTCAGGTTCCTGCTCGTTACTGCTCCTCTGTCCTCCTGCTTTTCTCAAAGGTTCTTGACAAAAACCGTTCCCCAGAGTCCTGCTCTGAACTTTCCATTCTCTTCTGTCTCAACTCAAGTTGTTGATCTTCACAACAAACAACTTGATAAGAACTAATTGGATGTTTGCACATTTTACTACCAGGATCTATTTCTGGCAATTAAATGAGTCTAATTTACACACAAATGAGCCTTAATTAGTTGTTAAATGTAGGAAAAAGTGAGAGAATAGAAACAGGAAACAAATTGCCGGAAAAGATAATCGCCCGAGGAAAAAGACGGCGCCGTTCCGTGTTAATATCTTGTCTTGAACTTTGAAAATAAAATAAAAGAATAAAAAGCTTGTGAAAGCAGTCAGATTGAGAATTCCGTTTCTGGCTCTTAAAAGCACATGGCAGTGCGGGCGAGTGATTTATGTGTCGCTGTCGTCTCCGCGTATCTGACAACGAAACAAAGCCGACTTTGTGAGCGGTGAGACCTCGCGAACCTCCACGTCCTCAACTCTGCCTCTATGAATAGCTTATGAAAAAAGAAATGTATTTTATCCCACTTCAGACGTTTAACTTCAGCCGCTGGACTGTGACACGTCGAGTCACCCGCTGAATCTGGAACGCGTCTCCGAGTCCCTTACAAAAGAGAAGTGATAAATATAAATGTGCTGGCATCGTCTGTGCTTTATAAAGCTCCCCAAACGCCGTGACTGGAGCAGGAAGAGTATGAATTATTCAGTACGTGCGCTCAGACTAACAGGAAAGAGGTTAATAAAGCAATTTGTGTACACTCGATAAAATTTAAAGCATCAAATTGGTTCCTAAATGCAGTGTGTTTAGAAAGACTGAAATAAATATCACGAGGACCGGTTGCACCTCGAGGGCAGATCTCCACCCCACCAGCAGGGGGCGCGTTTTCTTACAGCGTTTCTGCTTCACTTCCTGACCCCTGCGTATAATAAACACAGGTTTGAGTTCCTTCGTTCGTTGTTAGTATCGACTGTGAAGGTCTGAGCGTTACATTTATTTCCTGACCCTGACTCGGCTCGGCTCGGCTCGGCGTGTTGTTAGCTCTTCCTGATCGTGATTGTGTATTGACTTTACTTTACGCTCCTGTTACGATGAGAATTTGATTCGTCTGCTCCGCGTGTTTTGTAGAATAATAACCCCTGCGCGCGGAGCCCGAGGCCGCTCTCATGCCTGTTAGTCAGCGCCGCGACTCCGCCGCTGACGGAAATCGATGCCCTGGGTTTGTTTTCTGTCTGATCCGGTTTCATGCTGCACGGAATTAAACAAGCTAACAGGCTAAACCCTGGGGTCTGAGGTGCGTGTGTGTGTGTGTGTGTGTGTGTGTGTGTGTGTGTGTGTGTGTGTGTGTGTGTGTGTGTGTGTGTGTGTGTGTGCGTGTGTGTGTGTGTGTGTGTGAAACGTCCGGGTTATACACTTTCATTCGCTGGTCAAAAGTCAGACGGGGAGAGAAGAGAAATCACAGAACCCAAAGAGAACTAAATAAACTCACTACATAACGACTTTAAATAACGAGTTTAAAACATGCAACGCGTCACACCCTGAAGGAGGGGGCGGGGTTTCTGCAGCACTACAGCTCTGTGCTTTAGGGCAGTTTAGCAGCTCGCATCTGCCACAAAACACTGTAATGTGTAAACACACACACACACACACACACACTACATACACACACGCACACACACGCACACACACGATCCTTCTTGACAGACCATCATCAGTTTTTTACATCACCAAAGACTCTTCATGGTGTAATAACAGGCAATACGGCGTCCCATAAGGTTCTGGTTTTGGCCCGTTTTTTGTTTTAACTTCATATCAAGTTTAATATTGTGTTACAAGCTACACTGACCCACATGATGATTATTTAAAAAATATGCTGAATTCCTTGTGAACGCTGACATGGAGAGGTTTGAGTGCCGCTCCTGGCTAAATATAACTTTAGTTATCTTATAGATTTACGGTTCATTCATGGGTTACTGTAGGTCATTAATAACCCATAATCTTATACAAGAGATTTTACACTCATTCTACAGTGCAGTATCTATTATTATTATTATTATTATTATTATTGTACTGTTCACACTACACACTCGTCACCTGACACACACCGTTCAGTTGCCTTCACTGCTCACACTCTTCATTTATTCATTTACATTTAACATTATCTCTCATTAAAGCGTTTATATTTCAGATGATCTCCACCAGCCTGAGGACACATAGAGTTTACAGTATACAGTATATATATATATAAGGGTTATTTTACTTTTGAGCTCATGTCTCAGTAATTATAAAAGCTGTGTATAAAGGCTGTGTCAGCTATATCGTGTTTTGTTTTGTTTTTCCGGACAGTCTAAGCTTCTATATATTCCATCATTTGATCATATGAGATTTGTATTAATAAAAGTTCAGGTAGATTAGTTAGGGCGTCGGCCTACTGATGAGAAGGAGTGTAAGATCCGTTATATATAATTTTATATATCATATATTTAATTTTTATGATCTATTTATTTGTAATCATCAGGTCCTGGGTCGATCGTTTCGTCTGGTCTCTTCCCCATGGGACGGGTTGGGGTGTGAAGCATGCACCTCTACACCGCTTGTTTTCAGGGGAAAGCAGGCTGCACTGATCACGCCACTGTGACGTAATCGGCCTTCAAATGCACGCTTTAAATGACGTGGCCCCTGAGACACACCGGTGACCTCGTGATGCTTTTTTTTTTTTTTTTTTTTTCCCCCGATTTTCTCCCTAATTTAGTCGTGTCCAATTCCTCCCCGTCACTAGGGGGCTCCACATTAAGGCTACTACTACCACTCAGCCGGGAGGGCCGAAGACTATCATGTGTTTCCTCCGAACCACGTGATCCGTCGCGTGAGCTCACAGACGCCCCTGATTGGCTGTAGAGCCGTGATTAATGTGGGAGCACTAAGTACCTCTCACCCCTCCCCTCTGAGAGAGCTCGGCCAATCAGCTCTCTCTAGACCTCCGGCTGCGAGAGGTTACAGCACCACCCGGGATTTGAACTAGCGATCTCCGGATGATAGGGCGAGCGCTTTAACCACTGCGCCACTCGGAGGCGGTTCGTGATGCTTTTAAACAGCCATCATACGGAAGTGATATTTTACCGTTATAGAGGAAGTGTGTGTCACACTATACTGTTCTGTCTCCTGCAGTAGAAACACTGAGAACCGTGTGTGTGTGTATGTGTGTGTGTCTGTGTGTGTGTGTGTGTGTGTGTGTGTGTGTGTGTGTGTGTGCAACACACTGGAAATAATTAATATTTTCCTCAGCACAATTAGTGAACAGTGTTTTGTATGAACACACACGGAGCTCAGAGTCGCTCGGACCAAAGGCACTGAAATCACCAGGGTGGAGCTCGGCCACGCCCTCCGCAGGAATTGTTTTAATGGGAAATCTAAACAACTTCTCTCTCTCACACACACACACACACACACACACACACACACACACACACACACACACACACACACACACACACACACACACACACAGACATACAGTCTCTTTCTTTCTCACACACACACAAAAGTTAGTACACCCTAGTTAGTGTACAAAAGTAATAAAAATCATCTGATCGTAGCGGGTGTTAGTATACGGCAAATACAACCTCAGATCAACAACAACTAATAATGTTTTTCACCGTGCAGTTAATTATTTAACAAAAATGAAACCAAAAAGAAAAAACAAACTTGTGGGTAATTTTCAGGACTGTTTCCTGTATGACTTTATCAGTCTCTCACATCGTTGTGGAGGAAGTTCGGCACACACACACACACACACACACACACACACACACACACACACACACACACACACACACACACACACACACACACACCCTGGGTCAAGGGAAGAACTTAAGAAGAACTTAAGCACAGAAAGCCGACGGTGTTGGAGACATGACACGCCCCTGCAGACAGATGCCCCTCAACAAGCTGCACCAGGTGATGCTGTGAGTTTCTGCACAACTGTTCCAGCACACCTCTATTCAGCCGAGGTCGAGCGTCACATGGGAGCTAAGATCAAAGGGGGTCTGTGGCCCTGTGGTGATGTAATCAGGGTAGTTACTACTCGTGTTTACTCTCTCACTGTCACACTAGAACATCACACGTTCATTAATATTCATTAGAAACTCATTAATATGCATTGCAGACAATTCACAAACATTGAGCATGGATGTTCTCAGGGAGTCAGAGACAGAAGAACAGGTCCCACCTAATCTTGTAAACACACACATGTGTGACAGAATGCACAATAACACCCACACACACACACACACACACACACACACACACACACACACACACACACACACACACACACACACACGTGCGCACACACACAAGTGATCTTCTCATTTTCTATTTACACTCTTTTCCACTCTCACCTCTGTTTTTAAGAGCCTCCCTCCTCCCCACCGCCCCGACCTGTCACAACACTCAGGCAGACGGACATGTTGCATGTGTGTGTGTGTGTGTGTGTGTGTGTGAGAGAGAGAGAGAGAGAGAGAGAGAGAGAGAGAGAGAGAGAAAGAAAGAGAACGCTGAGGTGGAGGTGGGTCTGGACCACAAAGACACTAAAGTTTAGGAGAATTGTATGTCTTTCAGTGACAATAATGCTTTTGTTAAAGTATGTTACAGTTTGTTACAGTGTGTTATATTGTGTTACAGCATGTTACAGTGTGTTAAAGTGTGTTACAATGCGTTACAGTGTGTTATCATGTGTTACAGTTTCTTACAGTGTGTTCGTGTGTTACAGTGTGTTATAGTGTGTTACAGTGTGTTATAGTGTGTTACTATGTGTTACAGTGTGTTATAGTGTTGTACAGTGTGTTACAATGTTATAATGTGTTGCAGTGTGTGACAGTCCATTATAGTGTGTTACTATGTGTTACAGTGTGTTATAGTGTGTTAGTGTGGTACAGTGTGGTACAGTGTATTTGTGTGTTACAGTGTGTTAGTGTGTTATAGTGTGTTAGTGTGGTACAGTGTGTTACAGTGTGTTAGTGTGTTATAGTGTGTTAGTGTGTTACAGTGTGTTACAGTGTGTTAGTGTGTTATAGTGTGTTAGTGTGTTACAGTGTGTTACAGTGTGTTAGTGTGTTATAGTGTGTTAGTGTGTTACAGTGTGTTACAGTGTGTTAGTGTGTTATAGTGTGTTAGTGTGGTACAGTGTGTTACAGTGTGTTATAGTGTGTTAGTGTGTTACAGTGTGTTACAGTGTGTTAGTGTGTTATAGTGTGTTAGTGTGTTACAGTGTGTTACAGTGTGTTAGTGTGTTATAGTGTGTTAGTGTGGTACAGTGTGTTACAGTGTGTTAGTGTGTTATAGTGTGTTAGTGTGGTACAGTGTGTTACAGTGTGTTCGTGTGATACAGTGTGTTATATTGTGTTAGTATGTGTTACAGTGTGTTATATTATGTTACAATGTGTTATATTATGTTACAGTGTGATACAGTGTGTTCGTGTGATACAGTGTGATACAGTGTGTTACAGTGTGTTATAGTGTGTTATAGTGTGTTAGTATGTGTTACAGTGTGTTATATTATGTTACAATTTGTTATAGTGTGTTACAGTGTAATTAGATACAGTAAGTGTCAGTTGCTCAGCATAAAGGTGCTGAGTCGTCACCTCCTGATTAAAACTGTATACATTTGATCTTTTACTCAAATCTGATACCAAAGTCTGATCCATAAATAATATAGTCAGTGTAATATCGTGTAACACAGTGTGTTACAGTGTGTTAATGTGTTACAGTGTGTTGATGTGTTCCAGTGTGTTCCAGTGTGTTACTATGTGTTACAGTGTGTTAATGTGTTACAGTGTGTTACATTGTATTATAGTGTGTTATAGTAGGCGTGGCGGATCGTAAGAAACTAGCAGTTCACTCAGATACTGTGGCGCGAGACCGTTTAATGCTTTATATGTCAAAAGTAGTATTTTAAAATCAATGCAAAATTTCACAGGAAGCCAATGCAGTGTAGATAAGATAGGGGTGATGTGCTCGTATCTTCTGGTTTTAGTGAGGACTCTCGCTGCTGCATTCTGTACTAACTGAAGCTTGTTTATAATTGAACAACCAGACAGTAAGGCGTTACAATAGTCCAACCTAGAGGTGATAAAAGCATGAACTACAAAAATGTTTAGTGACAATATATTTCTTATCTTGGCAATATTTCTAAGGTGAAAGAAAGCTATCCTGGTAATATTATCTACATGTGTTTCAAACGAAAGGCTGGAATCTATAATCACACCAAGATCTTTTACTGTTGCACTTGATGGAACAGAAAGGCATCTAAAGTTACAGTGTGATCAGAAAGCTTACTTCTAGCTACTTGTGGTCCTATGACTAGAACTTCTGTCTTATCAGGATTAAGCAGGCGGAAGTTAATTAGCATCCAGTCTCTTATATCCTTTATGCATTACTCAACTTTAGCAAGCTGGTTTTTCTCACCTGTTTTTGCTGAGACGTATAACTGTGTGTCATCAGCATAACAATGAAAACTAATATCATGACTATGAATAATTATGTTGCCCAGAGGAAGCATGTAAAGGGAAAAAAAGCAGTGGGCCTAAAACTGAACCCTGTGGGACACCAAACTCCACTTGAGAACATGCATAATAATCACCATTTAAATCTACATACTAATAACGATCAGTCAAATAGGATCTGAGCCAGGAGAGGGATGTTCCCTTAATTCCTACTACCGTTTCTAATCTGTGAAGGAGAATACTATGATCAATGGTGTCAAAAGCTGCACTGAGGTCCAGTAACACAAGTATAGTGACGCAACCCTGATCAGAGGCCCATAGGAGGTCGTTTACTACTTTAACAAGTGCTGTCTCTGTGCTGTGATGAGGCCTAAATCCTGACTGATACAGTTCATTTATGTTATTTCTATGTAGATATGAGCATAGCTGCTGTGATACTACCTTTTCCAGAATCGTATAGATAAAGGGAAGGTTTGATATCGGCCTGTAGTTGGAAAGCTGACAGGGGTCAAGGTCAGACTTCTTAATTATCGATTTAATAACTGCTAATTTAAAGGATTTGGGGACATACCCACTACTGAGTGAACAGTTAATTATTTTCAACAGGGGTTCTGTTATTGCTGGTACTATCTGTTTGAGAAAATGTGTCGGTATAGGATCTAATATACAGGTTGACGATTTTGCAGCAGAGATGAGTGAAATTAGTTCCCTCACTTCAAGGGGAGTAAAGTATTCTAGGTTCTGATCTGACATGGTTAGTTTAACACCTACATCAATTACATTGTCCAGTTTCAAAGCCTTAATTTTATGCCTAATGTTTACAAGTTTGTTATTGAAAAAGTTCATGAAATCCTCACTACTGCATGATGTTGTTGTGGAGATTTCTGCAGTGGTCTTGTTTTTAGTTAAGTTAGCTACGGTATTAAATAAAAATCTCGGGTTGTTTTTGTTATTTTCTATAAGAGTGGAGAGATACGTTGATCTAGCATCACTGAGAGCTTTTTTATAGTTCAGGATGCTCTCCTTCCAAGCTATTTTGAATACTATCAATTTAGTTTGGCGCCAATTACGTTCGAATTTTCGAGCGGTTTGTTTTAAAGCGCGTGTGTGGTCATTATACCAAGGAGCGAGTTTCTTATCTCTAATCATTTTCCTTTTAACTGGAGCTACATTATCTAAGCTATAACAAAGTGCTGACTCTAGATATTCATTCGCCTGTTCGAGTTCTGTGAAGTCAGATGGCGATCCAATCAAAGTTGATAATTCTGGGAGATTATTGATAAAGTGTGTGTCTGTGTGGTATTTGATGTAAATGTACGTTTAAGGTGGAAGCAAATTCACAGAGAAACTCCGAGTACGGGCCTGGGGGTCTGTAAATGATGATTCGCGGGATCGACTCAGCTGACTTCATATTTGTAGCTACACTAAACTTACAGTGTGTTACAATGTATTATAGTGTGTTATAGTGTAATGAGATACAGTACTGCATAAGCTTAGCATAAGGGCGTTTGTCATGGGTCTAGCTGGTGGTGCTGGCTAGACCCGGCTGATGATGTTGCCGTGGGCATATGTGAGTAGGCATGAAGGCAGAGGGGTGTTGCAAACAGAAATAGTCCTTTATTTACAAAACTCAAAAACAGTCACAACCAAACAAAGGAACCAAAACAACAAACGTAAACTAAAACTAGGGCTCAGGAAAAACACAGGGAACGGCGCGCTAACACAGGGACAAGAACTGACATGGGAACCAGGAGCTGACACAAGGAACTGACAGAGAGAACTGGGGATGAGGAAACGGAGCTGAAGCTAACTAAGGCACATAGGGGACCACAGAGACTAGAGACGGGACCACAGAGACGGGACCACAGAGACGGGACCACAGAGACGGGATTAGTACTGACCTAATGGTGGGGAACTGAACACAAAAGGCAAGGCACACATGAGGCTATTCCAAACTAGGGGCTAACCCTGCTAGCAATCAAGGCCTACTAGCGGCTAACCCTACTAGCGGCTAGACCCTCATGTGGCTACACAAAACTTAAACAGACAAAGAACTAGACTGGAAGACAAACACTGGGAAGACACAGAACGGTACTTACACTGTACACAGGAGGAGACACAGCCTAGCTAAACATGAAACAGGACAGCTCCATGAATCCATCAACACAAGGAACAAAAGGAAAACAGACAGTAGAGCCCTCTAGAAAAACAGGTTACAAAACAAACCAAAATATAAACTTAAAGAAACAAGAACCAAACAAAAGGAATGCCCACATGATGGTAATTACAAATACAAACATAACAAACCAGACAAACATACCAAACAGACAAACATACAGACAAACAATGCTCGACCCAGTTTCCCAGAACAAACTGCTATTTATAGAAACTTTAATGGGGCACCTCAGTCCAGGTGAGCACTCATCACCTGACTGAGGTGCCTTCTGGGAAACTGAGTCAACCAACAAGAACTACAGACATGGACAGTGACCTCTGGTGGAGGCTCCTAACAGCGTTAGCATAAGGGCGTCTACTACTATAGTTCTAATCTTCTGATTAAAACTATAGTAGTGTGCATAGTGTATATAGTGTCGTGTGTATAGTGTGTGTATAATAGTGTGTATAGAGTGGTGTGTATAGTGTGTATAGCGTCGTGTGTATAGTGTGTGTATAATAGTGTGTATAGAGTAGTGTGTATAGTGTGTATAGCGTCGTGTGTATAGTGTGTGTATAATAGTGTGTATAGAGTGGTGTGTATAGTGTGTATAGCGTCGTGTGTATAGTGTGTGTATAATAGTGTGTATAGAGTAGTGTGTATAGTGTGTATAGCGTCGTGTGTATAGTGTGTGTATAATAGTGTGTATAGAGTAGTGTGTGTAGTTTATATAATATTTACAGTATATAGTAGTGTGAATAGTGTGTGAATAGTGTGTTTAGTGTGTGTATAGAGTAGTGTGTATAGCCTGTATGGTGTGTATTTGGTAGTGTGTATAGGTGTGTGTATTGTGTGTGTAATCTCTTACTCCTCAGTGCCCCTATGAGCGCGCTCCCGTCCCTGATCAGTTCCCTGATGAAGCTGTTGGTTCTCTCCAGCTCCAGCTCATGTTTCCTAAGAGCATCTCTGAACGCCGGAGTGTCCAGCACCGAGTCACTGAACTCCAGGGCCGGTAACCCCATCCTCACTCTCTCTCACTCACTCACTCACTCACACACACACACACACACACACACACACACACACACACACACACACACACACACACACACACACACACACACACACACACTTAAACACACATACAACTTACACACACAGCACTAATCCAAACTCACAGCTTTCATCAGCTTCACCGTCCTTATTCCTCTCTCAGACACACACACACACACACACACACACACACACACACACTGCTCTCTCTCTCTCTCAGCTCCACTTCCTGAAGTCTAACTTCTCTCTCCGCTTCACTTATCTTTATCCCGAAACACTGAGACTCCTGCTGGCTGATTTACAAACTTTTCTGTGTGTGTGTGTGTGTGTGTGTGTGTGTGTGTGTGTGTGTGTGTGTGTGTGTGTGTGTGTGTGTGTGTGTGTGTGTGTGTGAGCACATGCTCTCGCATGGCTTTTGATTAACGTGGTGTGAAGGTTGAATGACACATGCACTGGTTTCGGTTTATTCCTTTATTCCTGTTAGTACGCGTCACTGATTGTTTATAGAAACAGTTAGAATATTAAATCTAATAATAATCTGCTGATCTTTAATGTAATGAGTGATGTTATTATTATTATTATTATTATTATTATTATGATTATTATTTGAGGTTGAAGTCCACGTCCATGTCTGTGTGTCTCTCTGTACAGCAGAACTCTCTGTCTCACTTATTAATACACAGAAATCACATTCTGTAAGGTCGAGTATCTGACGCCTTGTTTACACTAAGTTGTACTTCTTTGGCGCTCAGACAAATACACTCCCTGTTCGGTAATCGGAGAGAGAATCACAGATGAGAAATGGAACAAGTCGATCAGATAAAGATGAAGTTTCGTCTTAAAACGACTCCGGCGTGTTAAAATTCACTTATACCACTTCAGCGCTGTTATTTCAGCCAAAGTGAAAATATGAACTAATCCCAGTCAAAATATTCACTTTATCTTTTCTCATTAATATCTATCGGTGCAGGTGTTTGTTTACATTGAGACAGTAGCGCATTAGTAGATTATTTTAAAGTAGATTATTAAATCCCACACATAACTGTTCATAACATCACTTTTACTCGACATTGTGATTTCACTGATGGTGCAGATTAAACTTCAGACTGAGATCTAAGTGCTGCAGGAGATTCAGTCAATTCTGTACAGACAGTTTTGCATCATAAAATTATATTTTTGTGTATTTTATAGTGAATATTAAGGAGGGGGGCTTGGTTTGTGAAATGCTCTCAGTCTGGGTATTGTACACGCCCTCACCGTGGATTGCTGCAGGTGCGTTTGCTCTAACGACCCATGTTTCATCTCATCATGGCACATGATACTGCTTGTTATTGACACCACGTGTAACACGGCCACACATGCGACGGGCGGTTGCAAGGCAACCCCGTAGCACTGGCAATCAAGGGAGACGCGCTACACCTGGCCGGAAGGATATTTAAGCTCCCAGAAACCAGCTCACGCTGTGCGAACATTAGATAGCACCAGGTACGAGAGCGTGGCTCTGGTATAGGGAGTGAAAAGAGAAAAAGAGAGAAGTGAGAAGGGAAAGTGAAAAGAGAAACGAGAAGAGTGAAAAGGGAAAGTGAAAAAGACAAGAATAACAAACAAAATACCTGTTCGTTGTGACAAAGCACGGTGGCACGCGCCGACATAAGCGCGCCCTCCTTCCCTTTATAGCGCTGCGTGGTGTTCACGCGAGCCGATTATTCCCACCGCAATAAACAATCCACGGCCCATACCCCTCCAAGTCCTGCATCGAGGCTTCCATACACGATTTAATACCGAGGGCCGCCATATTGAGGCCCCCCATCATAACACCACGATTTCAGAATATATGAGACGAACTGGTTTTAAACTTAACAGTTTTCAGTTTTCATAGTCTATGTTTCTTTTTTGGAGTAAACTATGCTGTGTAGTTTCTGTTTCTTGAGGATTGTGCCGGCTTGTTGGTGCATTAACATAATTACTGTTTCTTCCTCACACTCTTTCTATACACAGTAAACTATTGGGTTGATTGGCTCTGTTGAGTAATTCATTCACTTCTACATAACATTTTAATTTCACTTATGGTGCAGGTTTAACTTCAGGCAAATACCTAAGGACTGCCTGTTTCATTAAATCCATTCAGACAGTTGTGTGTGATGCTGTGACAAAATCTGGCTGGACAAATTTTTCTAAGACTGGTTTCTGGTCCTCAAATATACGAAACTTAAAGATATTATTAAAAGAGCGTGTTCTGACCAAAAACAGTTAATACAGTTAACAGTCAAAACACTCGTATATCAAAGTGAATTTCCCCCATGAGAAATAATAGAAACTTAGACGATTCGTTCCACAACCCAAAAATAGTCATATAAAAATAATTAATACAAAATATGAAGTAAAAATAATATTAAATAGTAAATATTAATAGTAAAAATATTATTAATAATATTAACTATTAAAATAAAATTAACCTGCACATGCACAGGTGTACACATACCAGTACACTTTACCTTTGAAAAGAATCCTGAAGTGTGTAAACGTAAACATTGCTCTCTTGCAGTTCTTTAATATAATGTTAATTTGTTTTATTTTTACTTTACAGCAAATATTATGTTAGTGTGTGTGTGTGTGTGTGTGTGTGTGTGTGTGTGTGTGTGTGTGTGTCACACAAGTATCATTAGAGAGACACCATGACACTAGTGCACACACACACTGTGTGAATCTCAGCTTTCTTACAGAGAGAGACTCTGGATCAAACACACACACACACACACACACACACACACACACACACACACGCACACACACACACACACACACACACACACGTGGTCACAGTGTTATAGTAAACAGCACTGAGAGAGAGAGAGAGAGTGAGAGAGAGAAGAACCATTGGCTCAGTTGTGATCACATGATGCTCGGTAGACAAAGTGCATGTGTACCACTCGTATATCAAGACCTCGCTCATTAATCAAATAAAAATTTATGATTTTTTTTTTCGTCTTGCAAAACGGTCACAGACTGAGTTACTCACAGTCCTGTTCCACTGTATGTGTTGATTTATATCCAGTGCTGATGAGCGACACACACAAATGACTTATTATTATTATTAGTAGTATTATTAGGGCCCGAGCACCGATGGTGCGAAGCCCTATTGTAACCGAAGGAATTATTAGGGCCCGAGCACCGATGGTGCGAAGCCCTATTGTAACCGAAGGAATTATTATTATTATTCTGTATTCTTTGCCGTGCCTAAATAAATGCTAATTTGGGTGCCTGAACATGCACGAAAACTCCCCAAACTTTCCACAAAATTGTCCCCCGGCGAAAATCGCGATCTGAAACTGTCGCCGTGAGTAGGCGTGGCCAAATGGCTCTGCAGCGCCCCCTGGAATGAGATGTGGCTCCCTGTAACACCTACGGACATGAAATTTGGTAGACTGATGTATCTTCCCGGCACGAGAAAAAAAGTCTCTTAGGGGTATCCTCTAAAGTGAACAGGAAGTCGGCCATTTTGGAAAAACTGCGAGATGTTGCGTTTCGCACATGTCGTACTTTGACGAACTCCTCCTAGGGGAATTGCCCTATCGACTTCAAAATTTCGCAGGATGCTCTTAAGGGGTCAAGGACCAAAAGTTATCAAAAGCTTGCATCTGGGTCACATGGTCTAGCTGTGGCGCCCCCACAAATTCTACCCTCCCCCGACGCCCAGGAAGTGGATGCTTTTTGGCCACTTTCTCCCACATACATCTTCCAATGTTGACTAAACTTTACAGTCATGATAGGCGTTAGAGTCTGAACAGATTGATGGGCCAATTTCACCATATAGCTATAACGCCACCTACTGGCAGTAGCTTATGTCTTTTGCCTGATTTTCCCCTTTCCACATGGCGTATTTTAACGAACTCCTCCTAGGGAAAGAATGCCAGAAGTACCAAATTTTGCCCCATGGTCCTGAAGACATTGGTGAGTAAAAGTTATCAAAAGCTTTTATCTAAGTTCTACGGTCTGGCCAGGGCGGGGCCACAAATTTGATGCTTCGCCAGTATTGAGGATTTTGCTGTATCTCTTACACTCTTCCTCCAATCAAGCTCATACTCTAGATTTACATCAGGCCATCCACACCTTTCCTCAGGCCACTGTCGTCATGAGTGGGCGTGGCCAAATGTCTCTGCAGCGCCCCCTGGATTGTGATCTGAGTCCCTGTATGACCTACAGGCATCAAATTCGGTAGACTGATGTATCTCCTCACCACAGGAAAAAAAGTCTCTTGGAGGTACTCTCTACGATGAACAGGAAGTCCGCCATTTTGGAAAATTTGCAAGATATTGCGTTTCGCACACGTCGTATTTTAACGAACTCCCCCTAGGGGGATTGCCCGATGGAGGTCAACATTTCTCTGATCGCTCGTAAGGGATCAAGGACAAAAAGTTATCAAAAGCTTTCGTCTCGGTCACATGGTCTGCCTGTGGCGCCCTGACGAATTTGACCCTCCCCCGCCGCACAGGAAATGGATGTATTTTTCCCTCTTTCTCCCACACGCTTCGTCCAATCTGGACAAAACTTGACAGGATCATTGAGATTCACACTTTCTACTCATTGACATGCCAACATGATAACTCGGTCATAGCGCCACCAACTGGTATGAGGAAATTATTGGTTTCTACCTTATTATGACCGTGCTTCTGCTCAAATTCAAGGACTACATCAGAGACAACATGCAGGAGGTCAGTGTACAGCCCGCGTGGACTGCACCGCGTGCGAGGGCCCGATCATCGCTGCTTGCAGCTTTAATTAGGGCCCGAGCACCGATGGTGCGAAGCCCTATTGAAACCGAAGGAATTATTAGGGCCCGAGCACCGAACGGTGCGAAGCCCTATTGAAACCGAAGGAATTATTAGGGCCCGAGCACCGAACGGTGCGAAGCCCTATTGAAACCGAAGGAATTATTAGGGCCCGAGCACCGATGGTGCGAAGCCCTATTGTAACCGAAGGAATTATTATTATTATTATTATTCTGTATTCTTTGCCGTGCCTAAATAACTGCTAATTTGGGTGCCTTAACATGCACGAAAACTCCCCAAACTTTCCACAAAATTGTCCCCCGGCGAAAATCGCGATCTGAAACTGTCGCCGTGAGTAGGCGTGGCCAAATGGCTCTGCAGCGCCCCCTGGAATGAGATGTGGCTCCCTGTAAGACCTACGGACATGAAATTTGGTAGACTGATGTATCTTCCCGGCACAAGAAAAAAAGTCTCTTAGGGGTATCCTCTAAAGTGAACAGGAAGTCGGCCATTTTGGAAAAACTGCGAGATCTTGCGTTTCGCACATGTCGTACTTTGACGAACTCCTCCTAGGGGAATTGCCCTATCGACTTCAAAACTTGCTCAGGATGCTCTTAAGGGGTCAAGGCACCAAAAGTTATCAAAAGCTTGCATCTGGGTCACATGGTCTAGCTGTGGCGGCCCCCACGAATTCTACCCTCCCCCGACGCCCAGGAAGTGGATGCTTTTTTGCCAATTTCTCCCACACACATCTTCCAATGTTCACTAAACTTTACAGTCATCATACTCGTTCGAGTCTGAACAGATTGATATGCCAATTTGACCATATCCGTATAACGCCACCTACTGGCAGGAGCTTATGTCTTTTGCCTGATTTTCCCCTTTCCACATGGCGTATTTTAACGAACTCCTCCTAGGGAAAGAATGCCAGAAGTACCGAATTTTGCCCCATGGTCCTGAAGACATTGGTGAGTAAAAGTTATCAAAAGCTTTTAGCCTAAGTTCTACGGTCTGGCCAGGGGCGGGGTCGCAAATTAGATGCTTCGGCAGTATTGAGGATTTTGCTGTATCTCTTACAATCATTCCTCCAATCAAGCTCATACTCTAGATTTACATCAGGCCATCCACACCTTTCCTCATGCCACTGTCGTCATGAGTGGGCGTGGCCAAATGTCTCTGCAGCGCCCCCTGGATTGTGATCTGAGTCCCTCTATGACCTACAGGCATCAAATTCGGTAGGACTGATGTATCTCCTCACCACAGGAAAAAAAGTCTCTTGGAGGTACTCTCTACGATGAACAGGAAGTCCGCCATTTTGGAAAATTTGCAAGATATCGCGTTTCGCACACGTCGTATTTTAACGAACTCCTCCTAGAGGGTTTGCCCGATGGAGGTCAAAATTTCTCAGATCGCTCGTAACGGCATCAAGGACAAAAAGTTATCAAAAGCTTTCGTCTCAGGCCACATGGTCTGCCTGTGGCGCCCTGACGAATTTGACCCTCCCCCGCCGCACAGGAAATGGATGTTTTTTTCCCTCTTTCTCCCACACGCTTCGTCCAATCTGGACAAAACTTGACACGATCATTGAGATTCACACTTTCTACTCATTGACATGCCAACATGATAAGTCGGTCATAGCGCCACCAACTGGTATGAGGAAATTATTGGTTTCTACCTTATTATGACCGTGCTTCTGCTCAAATTCAAGGACTACATCAGAGGCAACATGCAGGAGGTCGGTGTACAGCCCGTGTGGACTGCACCGTGTGCGAGGGCCCGATCATCGCTGCTTGCAGCTTTAATTATTATTATTATTATTCTGTATTCTTTGCCGTGCCTAAATAACTGCTAATTTGGGTGCCTTAACATGCACGAAAACTCCCCAAACTTTCCACAAAATTGTCCCCCGGCGAAAATCGCGATCTGAAACTGTCGCCGTGAGTAGGCGTGGCCAAATGGCTCTGCAGCGCCCCCTGGAATGAGATGTGGCTCCCTGTAAGACCTACGGACATGAAATTTGGTAGACTGATGTATCTTCCCGGCACAAGAAAAAAAGTCTCTTAGGGGTATCCTCTAAAGTGAACAGGAAGTCGGCCATTTTGGAAAAACTGCGAGATCTTGCGTTTCGCACATGTCGTACTTTGACGAACTCCTCCTAGGGGAATTGCCCTATCGAGTTCAAAACTTGGCAAGGATGCTCTTAAGGGGTCAAGGCACCAAAAGTTATCAAAAGCTTGCATCTGGGTCACATGGTCTAGCTGTGGCGGCCCCCACGAATTCTACCCTCCCCCGACGCCCAGGAAGTGGATGCTTTTTTGCCAATTTCTCCCACACACATCTTCCAATGTTCACTAAACTTTACAGTCATCATACTCGTTCGAGTCTGAACAGATTGATATGCCAATTTGACCATATCCGTATAACGCCACCTACTGGCAGGAGCTTATGTCTTTTGCCTGATTTTCCCCTTTCCACATGGCGTATTTTAACGAACTCCTCCTAGGGAAAGAATGCCAGAAGTACCGAATTTTGCCCCATGGTCCTGAAGACATTGGTGACTAAAAGTTATCAAAAGCTTTTATCTAAGTTCTACGGTCTGGCCAGGGCGGGGCCACAAATTAGATGCTTCGGCAGTATTGAGGATTTGGCTGTATCTCTTACACTCTTCCTCCAATCAAGCTCATACTCTAGATTTACATCAGGCCATCCACACCTTTCCTCATGCCACTGTCGTCATGAGTGGGCGTGGCCAAATGTCTCTGCAGCGCCCCCTGGATTGTGATCTGAGTCCCTGTATGACCTACAGGCATCAAATTCGGTAGGCTGATGTATCTCCTCACCACAGGAAAAAAAGTCTCTTGGAGGTACTCTCTACGATGAACAGGAAGTCCGCCATTTTGGAACATTTGCAAGATATCGCGTTTCGCACACGTCGTATTTTAACGAACTCCTCCTAGGGGGATTGCCCGATGGAGGTCAAAATTTCTCTGATCGCTCGTAAGGCATCAAGGACGAAAAGTTATCAAAAGCTTTCGTCTCGGCCACATGGTCTGCCTGTGGCGCCCTCACAAATTTGACCCTCCCCCGCCGCACAGGAAATGGATGTATTTTTCCCTCTTTCTCCCACACGCTTCGTCCAATCTGGACAAAACTTGACAGGATCATTGAGATTCACACTTTCTACTCATTGACATGCCAACATGATAACTCGGTCATAGCGCCACCAACTGGTATGAGGAAATTATTGGTTTCTACCTATTTTTGACCGTGCTTCTGCTCAAATTCAAGGACTACATCAGAGACAACATGCAGGAGGTCAGTGTGCAGCCCGCGTGGACTGCACCGTGTGCGAGGGCCCGATCATCGCTGCTTGCAGCTTTAATTATTATTATTATTATTATTTTTATTATTATTATTATTCTGTATTCTTTGCCGTGCCTAAATAAATGCTAATTTGGGTGCCTGAACATGCTCGAAAACTCCCCAAACTTTCCACAAAATTGTCCCCCGGCGAAAATCGCGATCTGAAACTGTCGCCGTGAGTAGGCGTGGCCAAATGGCTCTGCAGCGCCCCCTGGAATGAGATGTGGCTCCCTGTAAGACCTACGGACATGAAATTTGGTACACTGATGTATCTTCCCGGTACAAGAAAAAAAGTCTCTTAGGGGTATCCTCTAAAGTGAACAGGAAGTCGGCCATTTTGGAAAAACTGCGAGATGTTGCGTTTCGCACGTGTCGTACTTTAACGAACTCCTCCTAGGGGAATTGCCCTATCGACTTCAAAACTTGGCAAGATGCTCTTAAGGGGTCAAGCACCAAAAGTTATCAAAAGCTTGCATCTGGGTCACATGGTCTAGCTGTGGCGCCCCCACGAATTCTACCCTCCCCCGACGCCCAGGAAGTGGATGCTTTTTTGCCAATTTCTCCCACACACATCTTCCAATGTTCACTAAACTTTACAGTCATCATACTCGTTCGAGTATGAACAGATTGATATGCCAATTTGACCATATCCGTATAACGCCACCTACTGGCAGGAGCTTATGTCTTTTGCCTGATTTTCCCCTTTCCACATGGCGTATTTTAACGAACTCCTCCTAGGGAAAGAATGCAAGAAGTACCGAATTTTGCCCCATGGTCCTGAAGACATTGGTGAGCTAAAAGTTATCAAAAGCTTTTAGCCAAGTTCTACGGTCTGGCCAGGGGCGGGGTCGCAAATTAGATGCTTCGGCAGTATTGAGAATTTTGCTGTATCTCTTACACTCATTCCTCCAATCAAGCTCATACTCTAGATTTACATCAGGCCCATCCACACCTTTCCTCATGCCACTGTCGTCATGAGTGGGCGTGGCCAAATGTCTCTGCAGCGCCCCCTGGATTGTGATCTGAGTCCCTGTATGACCTACAGGCATCAAATTCGGTAGACTGATGTATCTCCTCACCACAGGAAAAAAAGTCTCTTGGAGGTACTCTCTACGATGAACAGGAAGTCCGCCATTTTGGAAAATTTGCAAGATATCGCGTTTCGCACACGTCGTATTTTAACGAACTCCTCCTAGAGGGATTGCCCGATGGAGGTCAAAATTTCTCAGATCGCTCGTAACGGCATCAAGGACAAAAAGTTATCAAAAGCTTTCGTCTCGGTCACATGGTCTGCCTGTGGCGCCCTGACGAATTTGACCCTCCCCCGCCGCACAGGAAATTGATGCTTTTTTCCCTCTTTCTCCCACACGCTTCGTCCAATCTGGACAAAACTTGACAGCATCATTGACATTCACAGTTTCTACTCATTGACATGCCAACATGATAACTCGGTCATAGCGCCACCAACTGGTATGAGGAAATTATTGGTTTCTACCTATTTTTGACCGTAGCTTCTGCTCAAATTCAAGGACTACATCAGAGACAGCATGCAGGAGGTCAGTGTACAGCCCGCGTGGACTGCACCGTGTGCGAGGGCCCGATCATCGCTGCTTGCAGCTTTAATTAGGGCCCGAGCACCGATGGTGCGAAGCCCTATTGTAACCGAAGGAATTATTATTATTATTATTATTATTTATTTTTATTATTATTATTATTCTGTATTCTTTGCCGTGCCTAAATAAATGCTAATTTGGGTGCCTGAACATGCTCGAAAACTCCCCAAACTTTCCACAAAATTGTCCCCCGGCGAAAATCGCGATCTGAAACTGTCGCCGTGAGTAGGCGTGGCCAAATGGCTCTGCAGCGCCCCCTGGAATGAGATGTGGCTCCCTGTAAGACCTACGGACATGAAATTTGGTACACTGATGTATCTTCCCGGTACAAGAAAAAAAGTCTCTTAGGGGTATCCTCTAAAGTGAACAGGAAGTCGGCCATTTTGGAAAAACTGCGAGATGTTGCGTTTCGCACGTGTCGTACTTTAACGAACTCCTCCTAGGGGAATTGCCCTATCGACTTCAAAACTTGGCAAGATGCTCTTAAGGGGTCAAGCACCAAAAGTTATCAAAAGCTTGCATCTGGGTCACATGGTCTAGCTGTGGCGCCCCCACGAATTCTACCCTCCCCCGACGCCCAGGAAGTGGATGCTTTTTTGCCAATTTCTCCCACACACATCTTCCAATGTTCACTAAACTTTACAGTCATCATACTCGTTCGAGTATGAACAGATTGATATGCCAATTTGACCATATCCGTATAACGCCACCTACTGGCAGGAGCTTATGTCTTTTGCCTGATTTTCCCCTTTCCACATGCCGTATTTTAACGAACTCCTCCTAGGGAAAGAATGCCAGAAGTACCGAATTTTGCCCCATGGTCCTGAATACATTGGTGACTAAAAGTTATCAAAAGCTTTTATCTAAGTTCTACGGTCTGGCCAGGGCGGGGCCACAAATTTGATGCTTCGGCAGTATTGAGGATTTGGCTGTATCTCTTACACTCTTCCTCCAATCAAGCTCATACTCTAGATTTACATCAGGCCATCCACACCTTTCCTCATGCCACTGTCGTCATGAGTGGGCGTGGCCAAATGTTTCTGCAGCGCCCCCTGGATTGTCATCTGAGTCCCTGTATGACCTACAGCCATCAAATTCGGTAGGCTGATGTATCTCCTCACCACAGGAAAAAAAGTCCCTTGGAGGTACTCTCTACGATGAACAGGAAGTCCGCCATTTTGGAACATTTGCAAGATATCGCGTTTCGCACACGTCGTATTTTAACGAACTCCTCCTAGGGGCTTTGCCCGATGGAGGTCAAAATTTCTCAGATCGCTCGTAAGGCATCAAGGACAAAAAGTTATCAAAAGCTTTCGTCTCGGCCACATGGTCTGCCTGTGGCGCCCTGACGAATTTGACCCTCCCCCGCCGCACTGGAAATGGATGCTTTTTTCCCTGTTTCTCCCACACGCTTTGTCCAATCTGGACTAAACTCTACAGCATCATTCAGATTCACAGTTTGTACTCATTGACATGCCAACATGATAACTCGGTCATAGCGCCACCAACTGGTATGAGGAAATTATTGGTTTCTACCTTATTATGACCGTGCTTCTGCTCAAATTCAAGGACTACATCAGAGACAACATGCAGGAGGTCAGTGTACAGCCCGCGTGGACTGCACCGTGTGCGAGGGCCCGATCATCGCTGCTTGCAGCTTTAATTATTATTATTATTATTATTCTGTATTCCTCGCCCCGCCGAAATAACTCCTAATTTGGGTGCCTGAACATGCTCGAAAACTCACCAAACTTTCCACAAAATTCTCCCCCAGCGGAAATTTTCGTCTGAAACTGTCGCCGTGAGTAGGCGTGGCCAAATGGCTCTGCAGCGCCCCCTGGAATGAGATGTGGCTCCCTGTAAGACCTACGGACATGAAATTTGGTAGACTGATGTATCTTCCCGGCACGAGAAAAAAAGTCTACTACGGGTACCCTCTAAAGTGAACAGGAAGTCGGCCATTTTGGAAAAACTGCGAGATGTTGCGTTTCGCACATGTCGTACTTTGACGAACTCCTCCTAGGGGAATTGCCCTATCGACTTCAAAACTTGGCAAGATGCTCTTAAGGGGTCAAAGACCAAAAGTTATCAAAAGCTTGCATCTGGGTCACATGGTCTAGCTGTGGCGCCCCCACGAATTCTACCCTCTCCCGACGCCCAGGAAGTGGATGCTTTTTTGCCAATTTCTCCCACACACATCTTCCAATGTGGACTAAACTTTACAGTCACGATAGTCGTTCCAGTCTGAACAGATTGATATGCCAATTTGACCATATCCGTATAACGCCACCTACTGGCAGGAGCTTATGTCTTTTGCCTGATTTTCCCCTTTCCACATGGCGTTTTTTAACGAACTCCTCCTAGGGAAAGAATGCAAGAAGTACCAAATTTTGCCCCATGGTCCGGAACACATTGGTCACTAAAAGTTATCAAAAGCTTTTAGCCAAGTTCTACGGTCTGGCCGGGGCGGGGCTGCAAATTAGATGCTTCGGCAGTATTGAGAATTTTGCTGTATCTCTTACAATCATCCTCCAATCAAGCTCATACTCTAGATTTACATCAGCCCATCCACACCTTTCCTCATGCCACTGTCGTTATGAGTGGGCGTGGCCAAATGTCTCTGCAGCGCCCCCTGGATTGTGATCTGTGTCCCAGTAAGACCTACAGGCATCAAATTCGGTAGACTGATGTATCTCCTCACCACAGGAAAAAAAGTCTCTTGGAGGTACTCTCTATGATGAACAGGAAGTCCGCCATTTTGGAAAATTTGCAAGATATTGCGTTTCGCACACGTCGTATTTTAACGAACTCCTCCTAGGGGGATTGCCCGATGGAGGTCAAAATTTCTCAGATCGCTCGTAAGGGATCAAGGACAAAAAGTTATCAAAAGCTTTCATCTCGGTCACATGGTCTGCCTGTGGCGCCCTGACGAATTTGACACCTCCCCGCCGCACAGGAAATGGATGTATTTTTCCCTCTTTCTCCCACACGCTTCGTCCAATCTGGACAAAACTTGACAGGATCATTGAGATTCACACTTTCTACTCATTGACATGCCAACATGATAACTCGGTCATAGCGCCACCAACTGGTATGAGGAAATTATTGGTTTCTACCTTATTATGACCGTGCTTCTGCTCAAATTCAAGCACTACATGAGAGACTACATGCAGGAGGTCGGTGTACAGCCCGCGTGGACTGCACCGTGTGCGAGGGCCCGATCATCGCTGCTTGCAGCTTTATTAGGGCCCGAGCACCGATGGTGCGAAGCCCTATTGTAACCGAAGGAATTATTAGGGCCCGAGCACCGAACGGTGCGAAGCCCTATTGAAACCGAAGGAATTATTATTATTATTATTATTATTTTTATTATTATTATTATTCTGTATTCTTTGCCGTGCCTAAATAAATGCTAATTTGGGTGCCTGAACATGCTCGAAAACTCCCCAAACTTTCCACAAAATTGTCCCCCGGCGAAAATCGCGATCTGAAACTGTCGCCGTGAGTAGGCGTGGCCAAATGGCTCTGCAGCGCCCCCTGGAATGAGATGTGGCTCCCTGTAAGACCTACGGACATGAAATTTGGTACACTGATGTATCTTCCCGGTACAAGAAAAAAAGTCTCTTAGGGGTATCCTCTAAAGTGAACAGGAAGTCGGCCATTTTGGAAAAACTGCGAGATGTTGCGTTTCGCACGTGTCGTACTTTAACGAACTCCTCCTAGGGGAATTGCCCTATCGACTTCAAAACTTGGCAAGATGCTCTTAAGGGGTCAAGCACCAAAAGTTATCAAAAGCTTGCATCTGGGTCACATGGTCTAGCTGTGGCGCCCCCACGAATTCTACCCTCCCCCGACGCCCAGGAAGTGGATGCTTTTTTGCCAATTTCTCCCACACACATCTTCCAATGTTCACTAAACTTTACAGTCATCATACTCGTTCGAGTATGAACAGATTGATATGCCAATTTGACCATATCCGTATAACGCCACCTACTGGCAGGAGCTTATGTCTTTTGCCTGATTTTCCCCTTTCCACATGGCGTATTTTAACAAACTCCTCCTAGGGAAAGAATGCAAGAAGTACCGAATTTTGCCCCATGGTCCGGAAGACATTGGTGAGTAAAAGTTATCAAAAGCTTTTAGCCAAGTTCTACGGTCTGGCCGGGGCGGGGTCGCAAATTAGATGCTTCGGCAGTATTGAGAATTTTGCTGTATCTCTTACAATCATTCTCCAATCAAGCTCATACTCTAGATTTACATCAGCCCATCCACACCTTTCCTCATGCCACTGTCGTCATGAGGGGGCGTGGCCAAATGTCTCTGCAGCACCCCCTGGATTGTGATCTGAGTCCCTCTATGACCTACAGGCATCAAATTCGGTAGACTGATGTATCTCCTCACCACAGGAAAAAAAGTCTCTTGGAGGTACTCTCTACGATGAACAGGAAGTCCGCCATTTTGGAAAATTTGCAAGATATCGCGTTTCGCACACGTCGTATTTTAACGAACTCCTCCTAGAGGGATTGCCCGATGGAGGTCAAAATTTCTCAGATCGCTCGTAACGGATCAAGGACAAAAAGTTATCAAAAGCTTTCGTCTCGGTCACATGGTCTGCCTGTGGCGCCCTGACGAATTTGACCCTCCCCCGCCGCACAGGAAATGGATGCTTTTTTCCCTCTTTCTCCCACACGCTTCGTCCAATATGGACAAAACTTGACAGCATCATTGACATTCACAGTTTCTACTCATTGACATGCCAACATGATAACTCGGTCATAGCGCCACCAACTTGGTATGAGGAAATTATTGGTTTCTACCTATTTTTGACCGTGCTTCTGCTCAAATTCAAGGACTACATCAGAGACAGCATGCAGGAGGTCACTGTGCAGCCCGCGTGGACTGCACCGTGTGCGAGGGCCCGATCATCGCTGCTTGCAGCTTTAATTAGGGCCCGAGCACCGATGGTGCGAAGCCCTATTGTAACCGAAGGAATTATTATTATTATTATTATTCTGTATTCTTTGCCGTGCCTAAATAACTGCTAATTTGGGTGCCTTAACATGCACGAAAACTCCCCAAACTTTCCACAAAATTGTCCCCCGGCGAAAATCGCGATCTGAAACTGTCGCCGTGAGTAGGCGTGGCCAAATGGCTCTGCAGCGCCCCCTGGAATGAGATGTGGCTCCCTCTAAGACCTACGGACATGAAATTTGGTAGACTGATGTATCTTCCCGGCACAAGAAAAAAAGTCTCTTAGGGGTATCCTCTAAAGTGAACAGGAAGTCGGCCATTTTGGAAAAACTGCGAGATCTTGCGTTTCGCACATGTCGTACTTTCACGAACTCCTCCTAGGGGAATTGCCCTATCGAGTTCAAAATTGCTCAGGATGCTCTTAAGGGGTCAAGGACCAAAAGTTATCAAAAGCTTGCATCTGGGTCACATGGTCTACCTGTGGCGGCCCCACGAATTCTACCCTCCCCCGACGCCCAGGAAGTGGATGCTTTTTTGCCAATTTCTCCCACACACATCTTCCAATGTTCACTAAACTTTACAGTCATCATACTCGTTCGAGTATGAACAGATTGATATGCCAATTTGACCATATCCGTATAACGCCACCTACTGGCAGGAGCTTATGTCTTTTGCCTGATTTTCCCCTTTCCACATGGCGTATTTTAACGAACTCCTCCTAGGGAAAGAATGCCAGAAGTACCGAATTTTGCCCCATGGTCCTGAAGACATTGGTGACTAAAAGTTATCAAAAGCTTTTATCTAAGTTCTACGGTCTGGCCAGGGCGGGGCCACAAATTTGATGCTTCGGCAGTATTGAGGATTTGGCTGTATCTCTTACACTCTTCCTCCAATCAAGCTCATACTCTAGATTTACATCAGGCCATCCACACCTTTCCTCATGCCACTGTCGTCATGAGTGGGCGTGGCCAAATGTCTCTGCAGCGCCCCCTGGATTGTGATCTGAGTCCCAGTAAGACCTACAGGCATCACATTCGGTAGACTGATGTATCTCCTCACCACAGGAAAAAAAGCCTCTTGGACGTACTCTCTACGATGAACAGGAAGTCCACCATTTTGGAAAATTTGCAAGATATCGCGTTTCGCACACGTCGTTTTTTAACGAACTCCTCCTAGGGGGATTGCCCGATGGAGGTCAAAATTTTTCTGATCGCTCGTAAGGGATCAAGGAGGAAAAGTTATCAAAAGCTTTCGTCTCGGTCACATGGTCTGCCTGTGGCGCCCTGACGAATTTGACCCTCCCCCGCCACACAGGAAATGCATGCATTTTTCCCTGTTTCTCCCACACGCTTCGTCCAATCAGGACAAAACTCTACAGCATCATTGACGTTCACCGTCTGTACTCATTGACATGCCAACATGATAACTCGGTCATAGCGCCACCAACTGGTATGAGGAAATTATTGGTTTCTACCTATTTTGGACCGTGCTTCTGCTCAAATTCAAGGACTACATCAGAGACAACATGCAGGAGGCCAGTGTACAGCCCGCGTGGACTGCACCGTGTGCGAGGGCCCGATCATCGCTGCTTGCAGCTTTAATTATTATTATTATTATTCTGTATTCTTTGCCGTGCCTAAATAACTGCTAATTTGGGTGCCTGAACATGCACGAAAACTCACCAAACTTTCCACAAAATTGTCCCCCGGCGAAAATCGCGATCTGAAACTGTCGCCGTGAGTAGGCGTGGCCAAATGGCTCTGCAGCGCCCCCTGGAATGAGATGTGGCTCCCTGTAAGACCTACGGACATGAAATTTGGTAGACTGATGTATCTTCCCGGCACGAGAAAAAAAGTCTCTTAGGGGTATCCTCTAAAGTGAACAGGAAGTCGGCCATTTTGGAAAAACTGCGAGATCTTGCGTTTCGCACGTGTCGTACTTTAACGAACTCCTCCTAGGGG
>CM059210.1:40048094-40103094 GCA_030347435.1 Clarias fuscus
GAGAATCAATGGATTTAGGTTGTTTTAACATCAGTAGATTGGAAGGAGTGAGCATGTGACTTCACCACTCCAACCCACTAGGTGGTGCTATAATACAGACTTTTACCTCACCAGCTATCACAAGAGAATTAATGATTTGTTACTGACCTGATTAATCCATTTCATTCTGTTTTAGCATTTAAGCTGCAGTGTGTGATTGAAACACATTAAACTCGTTAAACTCGTTAAACATGGGTGACATCACAGGCCTCGTGCTTCCAGCTCCGCATTCTTCAGGCTTTATTTATTTGAACGCTCGATGCGGTGTAGACCGCGAGGAAACGTGCATTGAGGCCGCGGCGTGAATTACATTTAGTATTTGCTTGTTGGACTTGCTGTGTGTGTGTGTGTGTGTGTGTGTGTGTGTGTGTGTGTGTGTTAGTATGGATTATTGCATTATTTGGTTTCAGAGCCTCCTGATGCATTAAGGTGAACGACCCTATAATCATATCCACTTATGCAGTTTAAATCTTTAGTGCCGTAGGAAACCTTGAGGATGCGTCTGGCGCGCGGCGCAGGCTGACCATCAGGCAGGTGATCCGTGTGAAATGTGCCGTAATCAGATCCTGTTCCACCGCCTGCTTCACCTTGAAGGGTTAGACGTTATTAGTATCCCAGAAGACCGCTCGACAGCTCCATCAGACCTCAGTGGGCGGAGTAAGGGCACGCCGGTGGGTGTGGAGACGGTGGTGCAGACGCCCGTTTCAGGCGATTGTTAAACTGAGCAGCAAACAGATTGATGATGGTGTGAGTTACTAAACGGCACACGGCTTCCCGGCCCACTCCTCTAAATATCTCCTCATCCATCACTGTCCGCACTGCACACTGTGATCTAACCCACTTTCGCCACACGCCCCTCCTGAGGAGGCAGGAGGCGGCGGCTCGGGATCGCTTCACCTCCGTAATCTCACATTTGCACCTGTGATCTGTGCTGGTTTGCCCTTTCCACACTCGGTGGCTCTCACGCTGCTCGTATCGCAGCATCTTTTCCCATATTACCTGATCAACATGGCCTTTACGAGGAAATCAGACTGCTGGGAGAAGACCGAGAGAGAGAGAGAAAGAGAGAGAGAGAGAGAGACGCTCGATGAGTCAAGGGCACGCTTTTTAACACGTAAAGACAAAAAGCTTATCTAAGGTCTTTTTTTCGTCTCTTTCAAACCCCATTTCAGCAGCCGTGCCACTCAATCTGTGTGTGAGACAGTGACCCGTTAAAGATTTATGTTAATACCACGTCATTGTCATTCATCGCCTGCTCCTGTCAGTCTCCTCGCTTGTCTCCGTGCTTCAAACAGATCAGGAACAACTGAGGGGCTTCAGGAGCAGGCAGAGTGACCGCGCCTTGTCCATGTGAATGCGTCCAGGTGCTTCATTGTGTTGGGAAAGAACTAGAGAATTAAAAATGTCAGATGGTTGCCATGTCTGAGTGACAAAATCAGAGCAAAAGACCAACGAAACACTCAATATCTAGCTTTCCCCAAATGTAGTACACTTCATAATCATGACCCTCGTCACCGCGGATGTCGGTATAACAGCTGTTTTATGGAGAAACGTTCCTAAACAGACCACAGGACTTTTCTAAACAGCTTTTGTTTACCCGCATGGTGAAGCAGCAGAAGGACTAAAGCTTTTTAACAAATAGAGAATCACACAAACTCATAGAAGGTGGACAGGAGTGGGTGGGTCGGGTGATCGAGCACCAAACACACACGGGCCGAAACAAACAGGTAACGCCGACGCCGAGGTCACTGGGACGGGACTGGGAGTGAGACAGGACTTGTTTGGGCGGTTTGGGCGGGTCAGGGGCCTTGGGCTCAGATGGTCATCGATACATATGTGCATGAGTGGAAGTGCAGAAGTGCCGCAGAAGTGCCGATGCTTATAGACGTGTTCATGTTCTGGTTGATCAGTGAATATTTAACAATTTTATTTCACCAATAGATTTAGAGTCTGACTGTAACCTCACGTCTGCCAATCACAGATCAGCGATGATGTGAATCGAGTATCGACTCTGGATGCGCTGATGTAACTCTGATGTCTTCTAGTTTCTGTGTAAAATATCTTTTCTCATTTCACCTAAACTTCAACGCACGTCCATAAGCATCGCACTCCTGCAGTTTTCAGGTTACAGCCGGTTGCCTGTTAGTGAAATTCTCCGCACACGTTTGCAGTGACGCTACAGACTCGACTTTAGAGCTGAACACCGAGTCTGAGGAAGTCCAGGCCGCAGACGCTGAGGAACACATGCACTTGTGTTGTGTTTGGTTTCCTGACGTTCCTGTTTAGAGGAGATATCTCACAGCACCGATGGTTGAACATGTCTTTCTTACACTTTATAATTTGTGCAAAAGAAATGACTCCTCACCCTGGAAATGGCTTTCGTTCTTTTCTGGTCGGCTGATCGTGACAGTAAAGCCGTGCACACTCGGCTCGTCTCGAACAGAAGCTGGATGCTGCATTTCTCACGCTGAGTGAACATGAGGGAAAAAAAACCCAAAGCTTCCAACAGACTGGTGTTGTGAAGACTGCAGGTCTGTTAGAGGAGGAAAACATCTGCCTTTTGCTGATCTCACCCTCTCCCGGTCTGTCTCACTCTCCCAGTCTGTCTCACTCTCCCAGTCTGTCTCACTCTCCCGGTCTGTCTCACCCTCCCAGTCTGTCTCACCCTCTCCCAGTCTGTCTCACTCTCCCGGTCTGTCTCACCCTCTCCCAGTCTGTCTCACTCTCCCAGTCTGTCTCATTCTCCCAGTCTGTCTCACCCTCTCCCAGTCTGTCTCACTCTCCTAGTCTGTATCATTCTCCCAGTCTGTCTCTCACTCTCCCAGTCTGTCTCACCCTCTCCCAGTCTGTCTCACCCTCTCCCAGTCTGTCTCACTCTCAGTGCTGATGTTCAGCCTGGATTTACTCGCACTGACTCAGGTTAGAGAGTCACAGGCCTACACAATGCGGTACTGCTCTCACACACTCACACTCTTACACGCCGCTAGCACACAGACGGGTTTATCGGTTTAGCTGAATTTAACTTCATGAAGGAGTGTTCGACTCAATCCGGGACTCGTGTTGAAATTTCAGACTCTTAGAAGTTTTAAAGAAATCCGTACGTCTGTGAGTGACGATGCCGGCTGAGGAGGCTCGGAGCATCACTGCAGTCGTTCCCCTGAACATTCAGAGACTGGAACGCCTGATCACTGAAAACTGACTTGCAGAAGAGACGCATGTGTGTGTGGGTGTGTGTGTGTGAACTGTACACACACTCAGTCACCAACACCACTCACACACTACAGGAACTGGGCTGGGAGTGATCGCCACGTACAGTCCTGACCTCGCTCCAGGACATGTTAGGTTGTTAAAGGAGTTCCTGGGAGGCCGACAGACGGTCCGATCACGACTCCGGCGTACTGAGAGAACTTTCTCCCCTGATGGTGTCCGAGCTCCAGTGAGACACTGTGATAAGTGCGTCAGTGTATCAGGGGATTATATAGAGACATAAAGGGAGTGTTTACTCTCGGCACTGTCTTCTGTTATTCTGTACAGTCACAAGTCCCGCTTTGACTCGAACACACTTAATAATATAAATGTTTTTAAAGACTGCTGTAACATCCATGGTGTATTCCTGCCTCATGCCCAGTATTCCCAGTATATTTTCTCCAGCACGCTGAGCAGCATAAAGAGTGTTAATGAAAGGTGAGTAAGTGTTCATTAACTCGACTCCGGTCAGAGAGAGAAACCGAACACATCAAACTCACCAGCACACAATCAACACATTTCAGTTCTGAGCAGCTGCGCTGATATAAACGCTGTAGAGTGTTAATGCAGCGCTGCCGATATTAATGCGTTTCACTGATTATATACAGTAGAAGATGAACTCAGAAACATATCTGTCCTACATGTCCAGGCTGGTTGTGTCCTCGTGGATAGAATTAATTATTATAGTTCAGTTAATGTAAAATAATTTCACCTGGCTTAAATAAACAAATAAATAAACAAACAAATAAATGAATAAATACATGCTGGTTTGTAAATGCGTTAACTAATACAGTGACATTACTGTATAAAGTGTAAAATGTGTTAAACGCTTTGTTGTTGTTGTTGTTGTTGAGATTGTGTCGAGCTGAAAGTGCGCGTGCTGTCGGTATCGGGGGTGGAGGGAGGGACCTGCATGATTCCAGCATCGTTTGTAATTCTCTCTGTCAGATATCGATGTAAACTCAACCCACTCGACCTTACAGACAAACTCCAAGGACAGATTAATGGATTTTCTTTTTTTTTTTTGCATTTGGATCTAACTGCAATTAGAGCTCCTGATCCGCCAGAATCAATAACCGACGAGGCAAAAAGTAATTAGTGAGTGCAAATCTATTAATTACAGCTTCTCAGGATTTATTATCAGCGTTCCTCTCAGGACAAACAAAATATTTCTCTTCACATTTCTTATTCCTAAGTTTTACCCAGAACACTTAAAAGTGACTAAAGTGAGATTAAATATGAAAATGATTCTATTCACATACACACGTTCATGTTGCTTTTAATCAAATTAAAATTCATTTCTAATTGAATCACTTAATCCCGCTGTGACCAGCCAGCACTGTGACATCAAACACGTTTAATAGATTTCAATTTATTAATGCTTTTTAAACTTAAAAGCACAGAAATACCATCAAGTTTGTTCTGTCTAGTTCAGTTTATAGTTGAAGTGTTTCTGTTTTTAATAAAAAGCTGAATTTATCTCTGAACGCCAGCGTTACAGCCGATGATGAAGAAATCGCTCATAAAATCGCTCGTTATATTTCAGCACCGCTGCTAATAAACACGGCTCAGGGTGCCGATTGACCTGGAGGAAAAGGTTAAAGGTCAACACAATTAACTGGAAAAAATCATTAAAAAAAACAGGATTATTGAATTGCTTTATTTTTTTGTTTTGTTTTGTTTATTTGTTGTTGGTTTCTGTAAAAACTATTAAAACTTTGTTTTGTTTCAATTATTTTTCTCACACATCCCTGTGAATGAGCTGTTACCATGGAAACACGTTAATATAAACATCAACTACTGTCAGAGCTGCTGTTATAGAATAATACAGAGATAAACAGATAGAAAGAATTAAACAATTAAAGAAAAACACCTTTTTGACATTCAGAAATTCCAAAATTCAGCAGAAGCAGAGACAAAATATTTGGAACTGGAAACCATTTTAATTGACGTTTCTTACAGAAGTGATGCTTTAGACCTGTTGATGCTCCTCATGTCTGTGACGGACATTCTGTAAGATGAATTTATATAATTAAATAAAAGTGAATTCAGTGTTGATTAAATCTGTTTCTTCTAAAAAAAAAACCTGTGTGTTTGTTCTGTGCTAAGAGGGGGCACTTACTTCTGAACCCCTTGTACACTGAACATCTCTGCTCTCTGTGCTGAAGCTCAAGATGTTCAGTGGACCTTTACAACCTTTACCTCGATTATCAGGGTGTGTGTGTGTGTGTGTGTGTGCAGAGGTGGAAAGTACCGGATGACGTTCACTGGCGTGACAGTAACTGAGTGGTTGTGTTGGTTTTGTGCGCTTCAACTCTTTAAAGTCGTTTTTAAAATCTGTAATTTTACTGTTACTTCAGTAGGTTTTGTTTGAAGTTTTGTAGTTCGCTACATTTTAAATCATATGCGCTTCTGAGTAAAACGAATGAATGAAAAAATGTAAAAAACATTCTGCTTTGTTTAGTTGTTGGTGAATTACAAACTGCGCTGGTCGCTGAACCTCCAGGACTGGATTTGGACGCCCCCGGTATAAACGCTCGGTTGCGCGCGCACGTGTGTGTCTCGTGTCCTGGTCGCGCGCCGCTCCAGACTCCACTCTGACTGTTTTTCTGACTGTTTCCCCACATCGGCAGCTACCTGACCTTCCACACGGCCGCTTCCGCCCCGAGAGTGACGTCATCAACCAGCGCCACCAGATATAGACCGGAGAGAGACGCGGGAAAGAGGAGAGAGATTGTGATTCTGGAGTTTTGATATTTGGTTGTTTTCTGGTTTTGACTTTTTGCCTCCATTGACTTTGATTATCGCTTTGCCCCTTTGATTTGGTGGCTCTTTGTATATATTTGTAGATAATTTCACTGTGTGTTTGTGCACTCAGCAGTAGTAGGGGCGTGGCTGACATTTATTTCGGGCAGAGGGAATTTATACACTGTTTGTGGTTTAGGGAGTCGGGAAGGTTGTTTGTGTTTTGTCTTTTTTTGCAGGTAATCTAGCTACTAAAATACAGATACACGTTTGTTTATTATTTTGGCCTGGGTCCATCCTTAAGCTGATCCAGGTGTGTGTGTGTGTGTGTGTGTGTGTGTGTGTGTGTTTGTAAAACAATACAAACCTCATTATTTCATCAGTTAATGACTGGATCTAGTTCTTTCTGCCATATACCACCATTTCCACACAGTTTATAACAGAACCCTGAACCGTTCTCTTGCTGTTCGACCGACACTAGACTGGGACGTGACGCCATGTTTAAGTGACCACTTTGATTTTCAAGCACAAGAAAGACAACAGCTTTATTATGTAAAGGTGTTCCTTCAGTTAAAAACAATTAGTTTGAGGTTTATATCTGCTCATCTTTCTCTAGAATGCCCCCCCCCCCCCCCCCGCTGTAAAAGAAAAAAAAGTAACTCAGTAACGTTTACTCTGAGTAAATTTTTTATGAGCTACTTTTTACTTTTACTTGAGTACAAAATTTTAGTCCTCTTTCCACCTCTGTGTGTGTGTGTGTGTGTGTGTCTCTCTCTCTCTCTCTCTCTCTCGAGTCGTGTCTCATCACAGAATAAACTCACATCCTTCAGTCTGATCTCCATCCTGTACTGAACTGCGATTAGCATGAAGTCTGTGAAGCGCTGCGCGAGCTCCAGGACACCGGTGTCTGATTCAGAGAACATTCTCCTAAACGCATAAAAACATATACTGTACATATACACACCCTGCAGATAACGCATGCTGTTTCAGTGTCTATGTAAATGAGCTCCTGCTGAGCCACGCCCCCGAGTAGAGCTGAGCAACACGCCGGGGGAAGGGCTCTTCTTATATGCTATGATGTCTTATACTGTTTGTATATACGCACACACACACACACACTGTATTTAAACCACACCAGTGTTGGTGAGACTGCTCTGGCGTTTTGTTGTGTCGTTGTTTTGTTGTAACAGTGTTTTGTTTCTGTCGGCATTTTGTTGTGTTGGTGTTTTGTTGTGTTGGTGTTTTGTTGTTGAATGTCCATTGAAACGGGGTTAATGTGAAACAGAAGAAGAACAAATGCAGAACATTTCTGTTTCGGCAGCAGTCTGTGGTCTCCAGGCTGGAGAGATACATTTAAACAACAACAACAAACATCACGGTAATGAGAATACGACAAGTCTGTGTGTGTGTGTGTGTGTGTGTGCCAGAGCCACTGAGACTGTTTAGTCCTGTAATGACTTTATTTTTTCCCATCGGAGAAGAGGAACGGCTCGAGCGATCCACAGCGGAGGAGTTAATGAGCTCAGAACTCTAATCACACGCCGGATCTTCATGCTCACATGTAAACACACGCATTGTTAACAGGCTGTTCTGTCGTTTATCTGAGAGCTGTGCATTGTGGGTAAAAACGCTGAGGTGCTAGAGTGCAAAATGCCAGTTTAATTACAAAAAGGACATAAAGGCAAAATTTAGCTCAACGCAAAATGACCATAAATCATATTTATCTCCTTGTTAAAGTGTGTGTGTGTGTGTGTGTGTGAGAGAGAGAGAGAGAGATCAAGTTTACTGGATATTAAATTCTATGAACAAAGTAGATTTCAGAACTTTTCACTTTATAATTAGATAAAAATTTCATGAAGAGAAACAGGAAGTGATGCAGAATAAAACACACACACACATTATACACACATTAAACAGAGGGAGGGAAAAATACATAAGAGAAAAGTAAACTAGAAAAGAAATAAAAGAAGATGAAGAAGGAGTAAATAAAGGGAAGAGGAAATAAAACATTAGATCTTTCATTAAAGAATGAAAATACAGATGAATAATTAGACGCGACATTTTACGCCAACTCACTGGATGTTTTTTAGAGCATTTAAACAATAAACAATTGGAATACAAAAAATTACAAACAAACTTTTATTCAAAGATTTAAAATCTGAAGTTTTTTTTATAGCTTTTATCATCAAAGGTTTCGAGCGTCTGAGGCGTTTCTGAGGCAGCGAGACGCTCGGAGCTGAACATCAAACACAACGTCTGCGTCTCTGCAGAAACACAATCACACACACACACACACATCACACTGCTCCACTCTTCTTACTGCGGAAAACAAAGTGTGTGTGTGAGAGAGATGCAGAATGAGAAGAGTGATGAGGTTTGATCTGAATAACTGCTGATTAATGAAGGAGAATAAAGCAGGAGGATGAGAGGAGCATGAAACACGCGGCTTTATCAGGCCTGAAACACACACCAGGTGCAAATACTCATCATTTATAATAAAAAACAAATCAATCAATAAGCTCATGCAGAAATTCACTTTTTATTTTAACTGTTTTTCTATTTTATTAAACATTTGATTTCAGATTAATGAGAGAAAAGAGCATGAATGTGTTAAATATAATTAAAATAATATACTGCTTGAAATAATAATAATAATAATAATAAAGAATGTTATATTTATCACAGTTTATGGAAATGAAGTTTAGTGTCATGTGCTGAAAAGAAAATATCATCATCATCATGTTTGAGTCACAGCAGCATCACAGAGAGACAATCAGTAGCTGAAGAGACAGAACACGGGTCAGGACAGAGGTCATGGGTCAGGGTGAAGGTCACGGGTCAGGGTGAAGGTCACAGGTCAGATTATTGCCTCTCGGTGAGGAGCTCAGCAGGAGAGACAGAGAGACACGACTCTAACGGACATGGCTCGGGGAGACGCTCATTTAGCCGACGCTCAGACTCGACTCGACTCGGCCTCACCGACACACCGATGGATTCTTTCAGTTTCTCTCATGTGTAACTGTAACCAGCTTGTGTTTCTACCAGACAGAGATTTTAATAAGATAAACTGCCCTTCACTTCTCTCATGCAGTCTGTGTGTACAGCACACACACACACACACACACACACACACACAAACCTCATTACTCTCTATCATTACTGTAAAGCTTCACTTAATCTTAGCTTAATGTTTTGATTTGAAAATCCATTACAATGCAAAATAAAGATTTGATATTAGCAGAGCGTAAAATTGAAAACTTTCATCTCGTCCTCACATTTATTCCACAAACACGTATTCTGGTTACATTCTAACTAAAATGTTTGCATTTTCTGTCATTTGGAAATCAGTATAATTGAACTTTTTCCATTCTGCGCTACAGCTGTTTATCCTTCAGCAGGGAAAGTCGATGCTCTCGAGTCCTGCGCTCTGATTGGTCAGAAGCTGTTGATTACTTCTCTATAGTGCAGCACTGCAGGCTTGTGTGGTTGGTTATGGGTTATATGGTTTCCATAGTAACCGCCTGGTAACAGATCTTACAAAGCCCAGTTGCAGTGAGGTGACATCACAAGCCGGACCATAACATAAATGACAACAGGAGCTTTACAGATGTTTCACATCATTCAGTGGATAAAGATTACGAGATGTTGTGACTTAAAAGTTAAGGGGGGGGGGGGGGGGGTGCTATCGTTCACGCTTGCAGTTAGCGCTGTGTGCTTGAGAAAGAGCGCTGGATGTGTTGGACACAATCATCTCTCTCTGTCTTGGTGGGGGGGGGGGTAATATTAATTATTTTTTTATTATTATAAGATCATTATTATTATTATTATTATATTGAATGGAGAAATCTAACCACTTTCGAATCCTTTAGAACAGTTACCCCCCCCCCCCCCCCCCCCCCCCGCAGTTTTCCCAGTAAATTCTGCCTCTGCCTGGACATCCTGCCTAAAGGAGATCCACTTCATCCTGAAAAGAGCCTCTTTAATCAATACAGTCTGTTAATCTCAACGCAGGCCTTAAAGATTTCCTCTTCGGCCGTGTCATTAACATGAAGCCGGCTGGAGGACGAGGTCTGATCTGAGGCGAGGGCGCCGTGACCGGCCTGTAATCCGTCCAATTTGTACCGCACCGTAAGCGGAGAGGGAAAGGAAGGTGCGTGTGCGGCTCATTAGAGCAGGGATTCTGCCGAGGCCTCATTACTCACTCCGGCTTTCCTGAGGCTGGTGAAGACGTCCAAGCTGATCCTGAGGTCACGGCACCTTCCCGAGAGAACGCTTCGGCGATCGATCCGCGCACGGCCGAGTGGACCACATCAGAGCGAAAACAACATCTGCATTCAGCCTCGGTTCCACCTCACTGCAGAGGACAGAGGAGAGTCAAGCTCTCCATCCGGTGGCTGTTTTAACCTCGACCCTGCCGTGGAGAAAGAAAATCAAGCGGAACGAGAGTCTCTGCACGGAGCCGCGCTGCTGCGTCGCCGCACACTGTGAGTCTGAGCGAGCGGAGGGACGGAGGTGCAGCATGAACACGGCTCACGTTCCCCACTGATTCACTGCGAGGCTGGAAGGTGCACAAAGGACCTCTGAAGCACCTCTGAAGCTCCTCTCACTACCTGCTAAATCTAAGAAGCAAGAAGATCAGAATCAGACAGATGTCCTCAAAATACAGATGTAACTCAAAATAGTTTTATTCACTTCACTCTGATAACATTCGTTAAATCTGCAGCACCTAAAGTACTGGATCTCACAGGAGTTCTCGAGAAACCACATGATCTGAATCAACAGAGGAAACGTTTGACCTCATTTGTATAATGTTCATGTAGTGAATCCATCCTGAGGACGGTCTCTCTCTGTCTCTCTGTCTCTCTCTGTCTCTCTGTCTCTCTGTCTCTCTCTGTCTCTCTGTCTCTCTCTCTGTCTCTCTCTGTCTCTCTGTCTCTCTCTGTCTCTCTTTCATCCTCTATAGCACTTATCCTGTACAGGGTCACAGGGTCACAGGGTGTCACAGTGTGGACCTCTATGCCACCGCGCCGCTCCTGAGTGGAATTTATTTTTTGGATTAAAGGCTGCCCTGAGAAGCCCTGCCTTAAACAAGCCAGAATCTGGTGGAATCTTCCTCCTCTGACCTCATTATGGAGCTGAAGGCATTTAATCGTCTTAAAGAACTTGTTCCATTTGTTTTCCCTCCAGCTTTTTACCTGCATGACACCTAAGATCCGTCTATTTACAGCTCAAGACGAGAACTGTGAGAAATGTCCCAATCCACATACAGGACGTGCTACATGTAACGTCTCATGCATTCTTCTGCGGGATTCCATTCACATCTCCTCTGACTGAGGAACAGTGCGGTGGTAGACTGAGGGTTCCATCCTGAGCTCAGGTGTGCGTCCGTGCGGAGGTTCACACATTCTGTGCTAAACTGTTAAATCGCCGGAAGGTGTGTGTGGAATCTTGAGGAGATTTACAAAAGAGTATTTAACAGATGCTTTTAACAGGAAGGTGCTGAAGCTGCTTATTTGTTGGAGGAACCTTTTGAAAGCCAACGATACTCCTGAATAATTCAGGTAAAAAATGAAAGTGCACTTTCCTGCTGGGATTTCTCATTTGAGAAGCATATTCACAAATAAATCTTAAAGGACAAAGACAAATGAAGTTGTTTACACCAATCCATTCCCGTCAGGTCTCTCTGTTTCCTCCGGAGCAGACTCAAACCCCGAGGAAGAGACGCGCGGTAATGGCTGCTCTGATCGCTCCTAATTACGTCCCATAGCTGTGTGTGTTGTGAAGGTAAGAGCGAGTCCTGGTGATCCTCATGTCACCGCATTAGTGACCTCATCGAGTGCAGAATAATAGACCTGCAGAATCACTTAACCCGTGAGGATGAACGCGGCAGTGCACATGGGAGGAAGGTCACAACAAATAAGATGACTAACACCCAAAGGTCAGGCGATCGCCACCTCCAGCGTTAGCCGTACGAGCTGGAACGTTCCTCCACACCAGTCCGGGTTACGTCCTGCTTACGTTCTGTTTAAACCAAAACAGTCGTTCTAACATCAAACTGTAGATGATGTTCATGACATTTTGACCTCAGAGTAGGAGGATGAAAATTTACAGACCAGAAGAAGATTCATATTTAGCCAGCCGGTGATGTTCTGCTTCATTATGCTAATAAGAGAAGGTGTAAATGAGTTCCACTGGGTACAGCATGCTTCATCTCGTAACGCTCACCTTTACACTCGGCATGTCAGGACCTGATGCTGCACTCGGCACATCTCGGTTTCCATCAGCCACCACCACTGCCGCCAAAACTGCCCCGCCCCCCACCACTGCCCCGCCCTCACCGACACTCTATTTGTTGCTGCTGTTGTGGTTTTTGCTGTTGACGTACACAGGCCAAAAAATGCATCTGGATGTAACTAAACGGATAATTAAAAGACTTCCATTAATAATTACTGCGATGATTAATACGGTTCAGCTGCAACAAGATATTTAATCAAAGCAAAAGGCGCTGCAATGAGATATTAGAGGGAGCGACTTCCTTTTTTTGGCCGGCCGGGGTACCTGTTGTTCATGACATTGGTCGTTGTTAATGATGATGATTTGTTAATTTTGTTGCTGATGATATTTTTGTTGTGGTTATTGCTGCATTTGTTGTTGCTGTACTTGTTGTTGTTGATGAAATATTCTGCTCATGTTGTAAAGTATTTGTTATTGATGTGGTCAAATTTGTTGTTGTTTTTGTTGTCGCCTTCTCGTGAAGAATTGTTGTTATTGTTGTTATTGTATTTGTCACTGTTGATGTTGTTGTTAAATCATTTCTTAATAAACCTGATGTCTATCGTTTCCTTCAGAGCCACCATAAACCCATCGTGAAGCTGTTGTATAATGTAGACCGTTACCGTGGCAACGCTCTCGCACTGGAGACTCCTTCCGTAAATAACAAATAATCATCTCTATAAAGACTTCAACATATTACAGCCTTTAAAGATGACTATAAAGGGATAAATCATAATGCGTTACTGTTTATTAACAGTACTCCTTCCTGAATGACTGACTGTAGACGTGCAGCGGTTAGCGTCGTCTCCTCGCGGCTGCAGCGCCACCATCTGCCCCTGACTCGCATGACTGGCCGAGTAACAAACTTTATGTCTCCATTGGTCTATCTGAAGGGCTGATGAATAAGACAAGGTAAACTGATGATGCTACACAACCAGACGTCAGGCTGGACCTTAGCATTCCGTTCCATCTTCTGAGTTTAGCGCGCGCCGCGCCGCAGGACTCCACGCGCGCACCAGACGCCATCCTGAACTCAACGGCTTGATGGAACGAACGTATTTCGTCACTGCAGCTGTCGGAGCAGATTTAATTGTGTTGATTTACAGATGTAAAGCAGGGGGTCTCCGGCGTCATCCCTCGTCTTTTAATAGATCGGATGTTCCGGCTGAGACTTTAATTACGATATACTTCAGTACCTTTACACGGATATTAATAGTGCAGCCAGAATCATCGACAGCTATTTCAGATTAATTGAGAAATGATGACGTTTTAGTGAAAACAGAACAGAAGAGTCGCTGAACAAGGTGTACTTTTAGCCGCTAATGTACCCAGGCACCTTTTATCATATTTAAAAGCTCGGGCGTAGAACTACATCAAAGTTTGAAAATATCTCCGGCGATGTGACTGATCAGTGCCGAGGAGAAAGGCCGTGCGGTTTTTACATTCTGCTCGGGCCGTACATTTCCTCCATTGTTAATCAGCTCTCAGGGTGCATTAGTCCGGCTGATATGACAGCTGTTTCACACCCCTCCGCTAAGTGGCTAGCCGTGGAGCACTACTCCATCCCTAAAGTCAAGGGAGTGTGTGTCCTAATTGCTGATGCTGGATCTCCAGCCCCTCTGAGCCACATCGCTCTCTTTGTGGGTTACATAATCCATTAGCATAAATCAGGAGCACAGACACCGACAGGTAATGCATGAATAATTAAAGGTCACCACATTAGCGGCTGTGTGCAGGCATGAGAGCCGCGCCGACAAAGAGATGCTTATAAAAAAAGGAGAAGAAAGAAGCTCTCCAGAATGAACAGAATTAACATGTGTGTGTGAGAGAGAGTACTCCAGAACTAGTGTGCATGTCTACAGGTCTGTCTCTCTCTCTCACACACACACATGAAAATGATACGGGATGTGCTGCAGTAGTGTGCACTGATGCTTTAAAAGCAGAACTGCGTCTGGCTAACAGGCGTAAGGCTACATACTGTACAGGCAAGACGTTACACACACGCAGCGCTTCCACTTACTGTCTGACTCACAAATAAAAGGCAAATTAAACCTCTTGTACTGTACAACTTCTCCTTCAACATGCATGAAGACATAAAGACAGAAAATACATGCTGTAAGGATGCAGCGGATCTCAGAATAAAGAGCACATTCACGCCCAGATTAACGCTCAGCATGTTAGACCACGCCCACAAGAGCCAGCAAAGCCTTTACTGCACACCCACAAGCCATGAACTGCAAACTAGTGCAGCACCTTCTAGTGTGAATGTAAAATCACATCGAAACTCAAACCGCTTCCTCTTCCACAGGATTATGGGAAACAGTTGAAGTGAAACATACTGAAGTGTGTGTGTGTGTGTGTGTGTGTATACAGTTTATAACTTATCGTTTATATATAATGCCCCAGGCGCTCTCACAGTAACACTGACCACACAAACCTGGGCGTGGTCATTATATATCTATATATATATATACAGTATAAGACGTTATTTAGACCTGGTTATCTCCTGGTTATTACTGGGTTGGAGAAGAGCATTAGGTTCTGTAATGTCAGAGGACGCGTCAGAGACCCGGCGTCTCCTCACCATTCCGTGCACAAGCAGGATTTCTTTCCGGTTTCAGGATTCACATGAACTCAGCTCCACTGAAATGACCGACATGTTTTAAGGACTGAAGATAAATTGACATTTTTAATCTACGCTCTAATAACTGCACATTTAATCAGAATAACACAGGGGTATGAAGTTAATTTCTCTGTGACGTCTTCATCTCCGCTAAATGATGGGAAGCTGATTCGACTCCGACTTCCTCCTAAAGCTCATGTGCTATTATTAGACACTTCAGCGCAGCCTGGATTACTGAAAGCCTTCATCAACATTTCCCTGGATGAAGCCGAGTCAGAGCCGGGAAGGTGAGTCAGAGCCGGCCGGCGGGTTCTAATGGAGCGTCCAGCCGGACTCTGGGGGACGAGGGCGAGTCGGAGAACGCGCGCTAACAGTACTCTCAGCGCAAGTCATGGCAGCTCGGTTCGGGCATTAATTACACTGGAAGGGAATTTATTTTGACTGACTGTCCCTGGAGACGGAGACATGTGAGCAGACTGTAGAAACAGGTCCAGACAGACGGCTAGTTCAAGTGATGCTGAATTACACAGAGAGAAAACATGGACGAAAGCACAATGTCAGGAATCCAGACAGTCACCTGATCTCGGAGAAACGTACGGCTCATCAGCTAACAAACTCCAGGATGAGCGTCTGGCAAAAGTCTGAGATTCTTTTAAATAAGAGGAAAGACCATGAAATCTCTAACCTGCGTCTCTGTCTTATGATTGGAGATAAAAACGTGGACGCGTTAGGACGATCATCACTCGCACTCAGTAACACACCCTGATATTAGTTATGAGCTTAAATCAGGACATTCAGTAATGATGAGTCTCAGTGATGAAGTTGTGAGAGGAGCGAAGCGTCGGAGAACGAGATCATCCTGCAGAACGAAGACACACACAAACACTTCCAGACACATCAGAAGCTACACTCCTGGATTCTAACGACTTTTTAAACATTTTAGGGCTGTAATGCTTGACTGGCTCCATGCTGTAAAGACACACACACACACACACACACACACACACACACACACACACACACACACACACACACACACACACCATGTTGCATACTTTGTACTCAAATTCGACACTGTGTGTTTAGCCTTTTTTATCTATAATATCAGAATAAACGGACAATAAGTGGAGCTGAGCTCTAGGGGGCGTGTCCCTTTGCTCAGTAATCACCTGACAGGACTGTCGCTGATTGGCTGCATGAAATATAAAATACAAACAAAAATGATTTGAGAATAATAAAACAAACACAGAGTTCTTGTGAGAACAGAGAGCGCAGACACACACCAGTAAAAAAAATACGTGACATTTATTTCAGCGTTCACTATGACATCACAGATTCTTTCTCTTTGTCTAATGAGGCGTTTGGGTACTACAGGTTAAACCACGCCCCCTAGCCTACCTTGGCCACACCCACCCAGACCCTCAGCAGCATGTGCATCAGAAACTGACCAAAAACATACAACATAGAAAATCCTCTGACACACACACACACACACACACACACACACACACACACACACACACACACACACACACACACAGCACTTTTAAGTTAACATGATGTACAAAAAGGAAGTCGGGAAAGATTCAGCACTATAAAAACATTTTGTCGTTGTTGTTGTGTGTTTGTTTTTTTCTTCTTCTTGTCCTCCGTCTTGTTGTCTTTCTTTGATGCGTGAATAAAAAACAATGCACTTATCTAAGCTTTAATGGCTTCACTTGTTTAGGCAGCCGTGGGTTAAAGGGATGGAGACGTGTCTCAGTCCTCAGTGTTCCCGGCGCTCAGTGAAGGCTGGATCTGATAAACGTTCAGCAGTTTGTGTCATTTAAGGACGTTCTATGCACAATGCACGATACTACACTGATAAGGAGAAGAGAAACTGCAACGGAAACTAGTCGCAAAAAAAAGTAACTGGATGGAATCCTGGTCGGATAAAAAGCACTTGGCCAACTCCTGCGTCCCGGAGATGGTTCGGGCCAACGCGGCAGAGTCCATTCCCTCCACACGGGGGCAGAGTCACATGGTGAAGGTCCTCACCACGGGGCAGAAGGCACCATCAGCACCGTCAGGAGCAGGAGAGTCCACGCCCAGCCTGACGGGAGAGTATGTACAGAGCACTGCTGACTTTTCGCCCTCACACCTACAGAACAACCGAGAGAGACAAACACTCAGTGTAACACACACACACACACACACACACACACATCCTCAAGCGTGTACAGGACTAACCTGCTCTAAATACAAACATCATCAGGAAGAAACATCTGCTGAGGTTTGATGAAACTTACACTCCAATAATTATTCACATGTTCTCAGATAAACTCTTTTTTCCCCTTTAAGGCACCTGAGGTCCAAACACGCCTTAAATTCCTCCTCTCACATTAGCTTCAATTCCGCTGCGTGTGTGTGTGTGTGTGTGTGTGTGTGTGTGGAGGAAAAGCTAATTAAAGAGACATTACGGTGAGTACAGCAGTGACTTTCCTAAATTAGTTAACCTTTGCGTTTCCTCCACAGCCTACAAACAGAGGTGCTGCTGACCGCCGTCTCTCCTTCAGCTAGGAAACTCTGCGCGGTTTCGTTTCAATTACGCCGCGGTGCGCTTCAGTCCTGCGCTCTGATTGGTCACAAGGTTTTGATCGATCCTCTATAACATATTTGCTGTGATTTTTATCTTAATAACGTGAAGAGAGAGAATAAAGAGTGAGTGGTGAGGAACCGGCGTTGTCTTAGTCAGTATCGAAGGTTTTTCAAGGTCATGTGACTTGCTGTTTAGGGAAGCAGACAAGCACCTGAGGAAGTGAGCACTCTGATTTGAGAGCTAGCCGCTCCCTCGCCTCCTTCGCTGATGGCACACACTTCAATAATATACGTTCCTCCTTCCGGCAGCGTGAGAACCGCCGCCGTGTTGGGGGTCCTCATGACCTGACTGTGACCACGCCCCTCCTGACGTAACAACACCTGAGGAAAAAAAGGAATCATTCTAAATAACGAACACTTAGATCAAAGTGAATAAGTGTCTGTGTGTGTGTAAGAGAGAACCGCACCCTATAGCCGATGACATCAGACTCGTTGTCCAGAGCCTTGACTGGTTCCCAGGATAGGGAGACGTTATTCCCCTCCTGAAGCCACATCACGTTGGCTGGAGGGTGACTCGGTGCTGAGGACAGGAGGACAGGAGGACAGAGAGACGCTCAGCATCTACAGTACAAATATCAGCTATGAAAGCACATTTTTCTCTTCAAAGAATAAGGAACCTGTCCCTGTCCCAAACCCTCTGAGCCTCAGGAAGACCTTCTGCATCAGTCCGGGGTATCAGGTATCTAGTCGACAGTTCCATTTCAAAACTATAGAAACATCATTTCTTTTTGTACAACTTATTGTTTAAGAGCACATGAGCAGGTTCTCTGTCAGTATCATATGCGCATGTTGTAGCCGATTGCCGCTGTGTCTCTGTCCCCATGGACGCGCGTGTGACCCTCCACTGTACACCAGCTGTGCGTCTCTATAGGACGCTCCGACTCGGAGGTCAATGGACGAGGAGGGGAAGTGTTGCTGTTCTTCATCTCTCATCATTTCCTACAGCTGACGATGGGACGGGATTCCTGTCTCTTCTCCCACAGAAGACACGTCTCACACAGGTCTCATTACAATAACTTACAATAACCACGTGTCTGCCACATCTCACACTCACTACAGAACAGATAATAATAATAATAATAATAATAATAATAATAATGACCGCACCACTGTCTCCTGTAGGACACACTCCCAGTTCTACAGGAGCATGTAGTGGATGAGTGTGTGTGATGTACTGACACTATAGACAGAAACCATGACTGTGTGAGTTGAGTTCATGAAGGACGCTGTTCGTTATAATGCAACAAAGCGCACAGTATTTATCAGTCTGTTCTTTCAGTTTGTCAATAAGATTTTGTGTTTAGTATATAAAAGTGACCAGGACTCAAGTTTTAAAACACTTTGGTTGATTTGTGGAAGAGAAAGACCTGACCCTGTCCAATTATAAGGACTTTTTATAACTGTACAGAATAACAGAAGACAGTGCTGAGAGTAAACACTCCCTTTATGTCTCTATATAATCCCCTGATACACTGACGCACTTATCACAGTGTCTCACTGGAGCTCGGACACCATCAGGGGAGAAAGTTCTCTCAGTACGCCGGAGTCGCGATCGGACCGTCTGTCTGAGTCACGTCTGACACGCCGGCCTCCCAGGAACTCCTTTAATGCTTTTTCCAAACATGTGGAGAGCGAGGTCAGGACTGTACCAATGGTTTTTCTCTCTCATGCGCTACGGAATTGTGGGTAATCGTCTCCCCTGCTGGGTCTTAGTGCTCGTCTCTCACTGGTATAATCAACATTCTACTGTGTAAGATGAGATGAAGGAAAGGGGAGGAGGCTAATTCCACACACACACACACACACACACACACACACACACACACACACACACACACACACAGCATCTGCGCGCACAAAAAGAAACACTTATCTGTCGGGATTTTATTTTTTTTAATCCTTTTTTTAAAGGTAAAGTGCAGGTTATTTTTTTTATTTTTACTTTATATTTTATATTAACTATTTTTATGTATTAATTTTTTTGGGCTGTGGATGAATAATTTGAGTTTCCATCATTTCTTATAAGAAAATATGATTTGGTTTACGAGTGTTTTGATATACAAGCCTGCTTCCGGAACGAATTATGTTCGTAATCCAAGGTTCCCCTGTACAGCCTTCTTTAAAACATTCGCACCGTTCAGATGTTTCATTGAGAGTCTCATCACCGTGCTGTGACTAAAGTTTTCTGTAAATGTCGATCACTTTCACGCCTACATTCAGCAGAAATTTGGTTGACTTGGTTTGGCTTGTACAGTTTCGGTGGGAGTCCATGGAATGCTCGCTTGCCCGGTGGAAAACTGCGGTACCATAACGGCGAGTCCTTGTACTGTGGTTGTGGTTCCATCAGGGTGACTTAGGTACCACATCAAACTGTCAGGTCCGGTTCTCTGTTGTAGACTGAAGGAATCAGAGTTTGAGGCATCAACAGCTATGAGATTATGAAGGTGCTGATTATGGAGACAGGAACCCAAAGCTCTTTTCTCCACATGCATTAAAAACTCCACTGAGGAGTGTGTTTATATTTAAACATTAAACATTTGCAGATAAAAAGTCCGTCTCTCGGACTTCCGCCCGTACTTTACCCCGACCCGCTCGCGCTCAGTGCTCGGTCTGATATGTGCGTTGATAACCTTACTGAAAATAAAACTGCTTCTCCAGCACTAAAATTAGTCTCATGACTTTAAAAAGATTTCTTCCCCCTGCACTGCCGATTCTGTCTCACTTTCTTTTCCTCTATATGTTCCTTAGAAAACGACTACAGCAGTGTTTTTATGCTTAATAAACTTCGTGACTACAGCTCGTTTATTCCTCTTCCTGTCCTCACTGATATTAAAAGTTTCTGCTTCCAGCTTCTCCATATGATGGAAAAATGAGAGGGAAACCATTTGAGAGATAGAAATTGCTTTTGTTGGCTCAGTTGCTTAAATGAAGCATCTTCTTCAGTGTTGATAATGAAATATAAAACATGATCTATGCTAGAAAAAAAATCTGCGATGTCCACGACCTTTCCAAATATCGTCCGGGATTCATTACATCCATCTGAGATCTGTTTTTGGCGTCTCCAGCAGTCTCCGTAACCGCACCAGCCTGCTCCATGACACTCCATGTCTCCCCTTGTTATAACCACCACAACCTCCGCGATGTTCACACTGCCGCTGCTCATCACCGCACCAGACACAGCAGCCTTTTCTAACAGCACCATCACCCTCTGTTGCCACGCCCCACACTGTGTGCTCACTGCTCCACCTTCACCCGTTCTGTCCTCCAGCCGGGAGCTCTGCAGCGTCTCCACGCAGCCTGTAGGATTCATCTTCATGTGAGATCTCTGGTAAGTCCTCCTTCAGGAACCTCAGCACGCGTCGCCTCAACAACGTGACGTCTGTTTACAGATTCATGCACCATTTTCTGAAACAGACTGAGAGACGTCTGAACTCGTAGCTCTGCTCAGTCGCACCACTTTGATGGAACGCAGTGTGTGTGCTCGTGCTGGTGGTGTTTTGCGTACTCACGGTTTTTCTTGGTGCTGGTTCTGATCGGCGCGCTCGGTGGTCCCTGGCCAATGCTGTTGAAGCCCTTCACCGTGACGTGGTACTGTGTGTTCCCCTCCAGTCCCGAAATCAGCATCACCGTCTCATTTCCCAGCGTCCGCTTCCTCTTCCCCGTCTCCTCCTGCTCCGAGTCTCTCCAGTAGTTCACCTGTTAGAGGACGAGAAAACACTCTGAGTCGCGGCTTCATTCAGAGAGAAACAGAGAGAGAGAGAGAGAGAGAGAGAGAGAGAGAGAGAGAGACGCTGGTGAGAAAAAGAAAAAAAGTCTGTTAATGTTGTCTAATATTACATCATTTAGTTTAGATAACTGTCGTGCATTTTGCATGAAGAGTGTAATAGCTGAGCGTGTAATATCCTGCAGCGCTGAAGGGCGATGATTCCTCTTCCTGAGGACACAATGGTGCTATTCTCTCTTATTAGATAATCTTTCTTTATTCAGATCACACACACACACACACACACACAAACCTAGTTCAACATGTACGCTAAAAATATAAACACACGCATAAACACATGAAACAATTTAAAAATTCATACACACTGAAATCTAACGCTATCTATAAACTGCTCTTCATAAACCCCGCCCCCACACACACCCCCACCCCCCACCCCGCTCACCTCATAGCCCTGGGGTCGTCCTGGTCCCGGGTTCGGTGGTTTCCATGTGACCTTCACCTCAGAAGAGGACATGGCGTACGCTTTAACGTCAGACGGCGCTTCCCGTGGCTCTGTGTGTGAAGACAGACGGAATCTCAGACGGAGGAAACACCGCAGGGTTTAACACCATCATGACAGCGGCGTGTTCAAGCTGAAGCTGCTACTCGTAATTCCCTGCGTACACACGGTAAAACCAGCGAGAACACGTCTCAAACTACAACGTGTCCCTCGCTAGTGACGCGTGACGTCACACCAGCTGCAGACCGTGATGAGCTGCTTAGACTATGAGCTTTTCAAACCGCCTGCTTTCACTGAGGCTTTATTCTGACTCTAAGGTTCCGCCGCATGAACCCTGTTAGAGACCAGCTAGTACAGCAACAAACTAGCTACAATCACGCTATGCTAATATCCATTGCTAACATCCGCTTCTGCCTCTGTGTCCTCACCTCCTTCAGCGGAGAACACCGTCACCACTTTACTGAAGGGTCCGTCTCCTTTGTTGTTGTACACGCCCACTTTTACCTCAAAAGGCGTGAGAGGAGGAAACGTCTCGTCCCTGTACTTATATGTGGTGGAGTCCGCTGACGTCACCATCTTTTCCTTCCACGCTCGAGTCCCGTTGGCACGAAACGCCACGATGTAGCCGAACCCGTCTCCGTTCTGGAACTCCTCAGATACAGGCTGAAAGGGAACCAAAGATCGAGTGAGAAGAAGAAGAAGAAGAAGAAGAGTGTTCTGACATGTGGATTATTTTTCCATGTGACTGTTAATATGTTCAGAGCTCACAGACGGCCAGCGGTGGAGAGACGCAACATTAGAAAATGAGCCGTGATTGGAAAACGAGAGAAAATTGTTGTTGATGGTGATGGATTTTTCACTCTGCCTTATTTTTGGTGACAATTTGCTCCCGCTGAGTTTAAAGTGAAGGAAGAAAAAAAAAAGCTCTTAATAAGTGAAAGATTCACAGCAATTTGCAGCTCACAGCAACGTCCACGTGGGAGGAGCCACAACGCGGCCGCAAACGCTAAAGCACTCTCGTCCACGCTCATCTCTTATTCAGGAACGAGCCGCAGCTTTAAAATCTACAAACACGGCCATGACGAGTTCCAGTCTCGGCGTCTCACAGCTAAAGAGCTTCCTTTGTTAGACGAGAACGCGCTAAATGGCACGGATCTGCTCCAGAATGTCAGGACGCCCCCTGTGGAGTCCACAGAGCTTCAGCTGTAATAAAAGAAATCGCTTGTGAATGTCACATCACACGTCAATTAAACACGCAGTGACGCAGTGTGTGTGTGTGTGTGTGTGTGTGTGTGTGTGTGTGTGTGTGTGTGTGTGTGTGTGTGTGTGTGTGTGTGAGAGAGAGGAAACATCAGGACAGTGAGCGAAGTCTGAGCAGCAGTCACGACGGCCGGGAAAAGTTACCCATAAGGCCGTGCAGTCGTGCGATCACAGCTTATCACAGCACAGTCATTAGTGATCTTCTTAAATGAATAAAATAAACACACACACACACACACAACGTAGACATTTCCCCGGTTTCTCCTTCGCTCCGCTGTGTGTATGACGCTTTTCCTAAACAGGTGAGACGAGAAGCCGTCCACAACACCTGCTAGCCATTTAATCGCACCAAATGCAATCTATTAAGGGATGTAGAAATTTAATTAAAATGTGAGCTAGCAGAATTACATCTTGGCCAAATTTAATAAGCGGCAAACACCTGTACTCACGCCGGCTCTGCGCTCGGCAGCGTCGCTGTCTGTCACGCTGTAATCTGTGTGATTTGTACTTGCTTCACTATAATCACGGCCCCTAAAGACCGTCACCAAATGAGCCGTCATTCCGCAGAGGAGCGATAGGACGGAGTGCGCGGCAGCTTCGCTCTAAACTCCGCTAGGACACGTTACCGTGCTCGTCTAATTAACTCGCTGCAGTGTTTCTGGAAATGAATCGTCTTCCATCATGCTGACACACTCGCCTGCTCGCTGTAAAACCAGCGCTGAGAAACCAGAGGACGGTGACGAATACTGCAGCTAAAGAGCCGAGAGGAGCGAGCCGAGCGGAATGAGGTCCGGGGGCCGTTCCTAATGGGGCATTCGCACTCTCTCTGCACACTCTAATGAGGTGCACTTGATGGGTCTGTTTAGCCATTTATCCTGTTTAATAAGGAGAACCTCGTCTCTAACAACTAATCCTGTGTGAATGAAGGTCAGCTACTGGTCTAATAAACACACACACACACACACACACACACACACACACACACACACACACACACACACACACACACACACACACACACTCCCATCCTCTACCGTTAGCTCACAACACCTGAAGCGGACTTTCATTTCAAAATATTTCACTTTGTGTATTGTTAGGTCTGTGTACACTGATAACCAACACTTTGTTATAATAGTCACGCTACATTAGCCTTCGTCGTCAAACCGCCGTGAACACGTCTGCCTCTGGTTTTCACTGGTTTTAAGAATATCTCCCACATTCCCTGGTTTAAGCTGGAACGGTAAAGACGGAGACGTTTACGCTGTGATTTTTGGCATATTAGCTCCGAGAACGCGCGGTGAGGGAACGAGTGTTTATAGCTGCTGTAACGTAAAGGAGAACAGGATCTCACTCACTTCACAAGCGATGAATGTGACTCTATGGAGGGATAAAATGCTGCTGGTCAGAGGGTTGGGAGTTGAGCTAAAGCACTGCTGGGTTTCCTCCAGAGGTCGGAGATAAATGAGTTCATGTACTTTTTATGGAGTGCATATTTCTACAAATTGTTCATTGACTTTATTACATTTAGGAAAATGAAAGCAACTCTTTGAATTTCTGCGTAGACAGCAGTGGCCGCGACCAGTTTCCTCACACGGCCGGGAATGGAACTCAGTCTTCTGAAGGAACCTCCTGAATCCCCCAGTGTGCGAGGTTTTGTCTTGTTCACCTCCTCCTTTGCGTCGCCCCACAGGAGAGCTGGAGTGAGAGCTGGAGTTCATGAAGTCTGCGTCGTTCCAGCCAGAATCCGCACAAAGCTCCAGTGATACTACAGGTTTTATAGACATATTGTCCTGTAGAGTTTATTTAGTTTATTGGAGTTTACGTTTTACTTTTACTCTGCTCAGAAGTACAGGACTTTTACTTCACTTCATTTCTGCATGCCGTTGCGTTACCACGGTGATGTGCCGTAGTTAAAGTGAGGATTCCTCCAACCGCTGATTGATGTGTGTAACTGTGTGCCTTTCCTTTGAGACACACCAATAATGTAACAGGAGAAAGAGAGAGAGATCTTTTACTATGAAAGGCTACTGAGGGCTAACACACACACAAACACACACACACACACACACACTCATTTTGATTCTTTAGTAATTTAGTTGAGAACTTCCAGAAGTAAATGGAGAACTTCTGCTTTTACTTGAGTAATATTTGCCAAAAGGAAATCTGAACTTTTACTCAATCGCAGCACCTGAAGACGTCCTCGACGTCAGTCCCAAGTCTTGCGAAAAGGCTGGATTGCGGCAGGAAGCGCTTCAGTGTAAAACATGCGCCGCCGATGCGGATCTGGTTTGGCGATGCCAAGAAAGAGAATCAGATCAAAAAGAAAAATAAATTGGGAGATTTGGTACGCTGCTGTGGTGTCAGAGGGAGCAAACACTTGGGGACACGCTGTCAGAGGAAACTAATCGGCCCCAGAGTGGCAAGTGTAAGTCGGCTTTACCCCATCCAGCATCCGTTCAGTTAACACAGACAGTGTTCTGTTAAATGACTTCCAAATGTCACAGCCTAGAAATGCCATTTAGAAATGCCACGTTTGGCCCAAATCTGCTCCCGCTGGCCTGCAGAGGACGGGGTATTGTTGGAGAAGGGCTGACAAGTGAAGGGGCTGCTGGAGAAAACATTTAGCATGGTGAACTTCATGGAGGCTCATGCTTTTGTTAAACAAAACTGAATAAAACTGAAGTGGAGTCTTCTCTGCAGAGCATCTCATGGTGGTCGCTTGTGTTTCAGAGCTCGGACTTCACCACACTAGGACTCCACCAGCTCCGAGTCGCGCAAGCTCCAAGGGCCGCGCCTTAGAGCGGAATGTGAAGAGCGAGACTCTTTATTGTAATTGAACTGAGAGATTAAACTAATGATTATGTTGAACTTATGGTAATAGGTTTTGAAAGGAATTATAAACACTACGTGGTGGCGGCGTATCCGAGCGTCCCTCTCCATCTGGATGGAGCTCCTGTAATCTCTCACCGAGGCGCCGTTTCCTTCACATGAAGGTTATTTGGCTGGTGACAGTCGTAGCCGGCGCACTTATTAACTGCAAGAACAGCCATCACTTACAGCCCACATCTGTTCCTCCTCCCTGGTTAATCGCACTTCTAACTGCCCTCATTTGAGATCCTCCAGCTCTGTTCATTTTTAATGCATTAGCGTGCACGCTGAGATTCCCACTGCGATGCCCGCTGCCAAAGGTGCTCCCTCACCCGAGGAACGTTTCATCCTAATATCCTCTTAACACGGTGGGAGATTGATTAAATTTCGTCCAGAAGTTGTAAAGGGTGAGACTGCGAGCAGATGTTCCAGGCCTGTGTTTACAGGGAAACCGCTTTCAGAACTGAAGGTTAATTATCCCGTTCAGCCTTCATCTGAGACCAAAGTTCTCATCTCTTCCATTTCTCCTACAGTCTCGTGTCGAGACAAAGACGACACCACGTCAGGACATCATTACTGATGGAGACATCACTGAGGTGTTTCACACACAAAGTCCCCTTCGACTGAGAGCTGGTGGTGTTATAAAGCTACAGATTGTGTGGAAAAGGAGATAAAACACCATAAAGTTAGTTAATATTTGTTTTGTGTGAATTACGCTGTATACCGTATGCAGAATTGTTAAGTAGGTGAGAATTCCGACCTTATTGATTCTTCCCTGCATATTTAACTCCAAACTATAAAAACGTGATTAAATTGCTCTCGGGTGTATTTATGTAATGAGGGAGGGCGTGGCCTTATTAGGCAGCATCTTTACCCCAGGCACAATGGTCCAAAAAAGATGGTTTTAATGGTCCACAGTGGAAAGGTATACATTGTAAAAGACGCGGACGCGGCCGAACCGTCAAGTCGTGAGCACCAGACCATCAGACATTTTACTGCATCTTATCACACATTGCATACAACTTACACATTGCATACAAACTTACTTCTTTTATTGTGTAAAGCTGCTTTGCGACAATGTCAATTGTTAAAAGCGCTATATAAATAAAATTGACTTGACTTGACTGCACACCGTCAACAGAGTCACAAAAATGTGGGGAGAAGAAAAGATGCAAATTAAATTCAAAACACTTGAGAAGAATTAAATGTGAAGCGAGCAGGAACACGTTACACTCCAGAACTGCAGCCTACCGAGTGTTCGGGGTCAGAGACATGGTGAAGGGGGGGAGACTGGAACACCACCGCCACTGCACACGCCACTGCACACGCCACTGCACACGCCTCACAAGTTATAATGTGAACAATGGGACAAAACACAAGACGTTTTTTTCCCCCAAAGCTTTTATAGACAGACTAAATGAGAATGACTGTTGATGAAGCAGATGGACGGACACGTGGTTGGACCACTGATGGACACAAAGCGCCATGTCGAGTGGAGGACGAGGAGGGGGACTGGTGTGGGCTGCTTTTTATTAACGATGAGCTGTTTAGAACTTTCTGGGGCCACAAAAAAAAAAGGCACTCACTCAGTCACATTTGGCTTTAATCTCTCACAGACACACACACACACACACACACTGTAGGTGGTGTCCCGCTCATGTGTAAATGATGTTTCACGCTCCCAGAGTCGCTCTGTCACACTCCTGGACTACGGCGCGTCTCATCAGGGGAGAAGAAACCCTCCACAGATGTGATGTGCTGGTGATTCAGTACATTCAGGTGGTCATGTGACTTCATTTTATTTCCACATAACGTTGCTGAGTCTCGACCTGAGCGACTGAAGCGACCCCAGATCATAACACTGTCTCCAGAGGCTTGTACAGTGGACACTATGCATGATGGGAGCATCGCTTCATGCCCTTCTCTTCTCACCCTGACACGCCCATCACTCTGGAGCAGGCTCAGTCTGGACTCATCAGGTCACATGACCTTTAACCATCACTCCAAAGTCCAGTCTTTGTGTGTGTGTGTGTGTGTGTGTGTGTGTGTGGACATGCTCTTACTGTCACTAATACACACAGCTCTGGTTTCTACTGGACATTCTTTACAATGCAGCTTCACACAGTTTTAAACTCATCTCTATTCAGGAAGTTTTTTCACGACCTCATTTCTTCCATAAAGTTGACACTTACAGGTTGTGATGATGTGTTGACGGGTTCTTAACGCGGTTCCAGTAACTTGTCTCCTTAGAGATTTTCTTTGCTTGATTCAGCCCCGTCATTTGATCCTCCTGAAGCGGTGAGTGTTTTGCTCAGGCAGTGTGTAATCATTTATTATAATCATTTGATTGGCTGAAGATGAGTACTGGATCTGTTCAACAATAACATTAATCCTCAGGAATACAACAACCGACCTAATAATTGTACACACAGTGTAGACAAAACTGTTTTATTTTAACATAAAGGCAGTAGAAGTTTTATTCCTTCTGCTTTCTGAAACCCCTGACCGATGCTCCGACTCAGTGTTACTAAAACTATGTTCACATCTACACAGAAATAGCATAAATGAACTGTATCAGTCAGGATTTAGGCCTCATCACAGCACAGAGACAGCACTTGTTAAAGTTGTAAACGACCTCCTATGGGCCTCTGATCAGGGTTGCGTCACTATACTTGTGTTACTGGACCTCAGTGCAGCTTTTGACACCATTGATCATAGTATTCTCCTTCACAGATTAGAAAAGGTAGTAGGAATTAAGGGAACTGCCCTCTTGTGGCTCAGATCCTATTTGACTGATCGTTATCAGTTTGTAGATTTAGATGGTGACCATTCCTCATGTTCTCAAGTGGAGTTTGGTGTTCCACAGGGCTCAGTTTTAGGCCCACTGCTTTTTTCCCTTTACATGCTTCCTCTGGGCAACATAATTCGTAAACATGGTATTAGTTTTCATTGTTATGCTGATGACACACAATTATATGTCTCAGCAAAACCAGATGAGAAAAACCAGTTTGCTAAAATCGAGCAGTGTGTGCAGGACATAAGAGATTGGATGTTAATTAATTTTCTTCTGCTTAATCCTGATAAGACAGAAGTTCTGGTCATAGGACCACAAGTAGCTAGAACTAAGCTTTCTGATCACACTGTAACTTTAGATGGCCTTTCTGTTCCATCAAGTGCAACAGTAAAAGACCTCGGTGTGATTATAGATTCTAGACTTTCATTTGAAGCTCATGTAGATAATATCACCAGGATAGCTTTCTTTCACCTTAGAAATATTGCCAAGATAAGAAACATATTGTCACTAAATGATGCAGAAAAACTAGTTCATGCTTTTATCACGTCTAGGTTGGACTATTGTAACGCCTTACTGTCTGGTTGTTCAATTAGGTGTATAAACAAGCTTCAGTTAGTACAGAATGCAGCAGCGAGAGTCCTCACTAGAACCAGAAAATACGAGCACATCACCCCTATCTTATCTACACTGCATTGGCTCCCTGTGAAATTTCGCATCGATTTTAAGATACTACTTTTGACATTTAAAGCACTAAATGGTCTCGCGCCACAGTATTTGAGTGAACTGTTAGTGTCTTACGATCCGCCACGCCTACTTCGATCAAAGAATGCAGGCTGCCTGTCAGTACCACGTATTATTAAAACTACAGCAGGGGGCGGAGCTTTTTCTTACAAAGCCCCAAAGTTATGGAATAGTCTTCCTATTAATGTTCGGGACTCAGACACAGTCTCAGTGTTTAAGTCTAGGCTAAAAACCTATTTATTTAGCCAAGCATTTTTGTAAATAGATGAACCTTAGGTAAAGGAGCAGATCTGGGGGACTCATGGACGTAGAGTATTCTGGTGAACTGGTATGTTTAGATGCTGTCCTCCCCACTCTCATTGTTCACTCAGGTTTGTTGACGGTGAGGTGATTGGTTGCTTTACATCTCAGGGAGCCCTCATGTCTGTGTTTCCTTCTGGCTCTCCCTTTTAGTTATGCTGTTATAGTTAGTCCTGCCGGAGTCTCTGCTTGCACTTTGCACTAAATATACATTCACCTATACATGCTGACTGTGACCAGACCTAACTGCCATCTCTCCTTATTTTCTGTTCTCTCCTTTTCTGCTCTCTTCTCTCTCTCTCTCCCCCTCTTCTTTCCCTCTCTCTGTCTCTCTGTCGAGCTATACATGTTTCGCTCCTGAGTTGCCAGTGATCCAGACCCCTCTGCCCTCTGGAGCCGTCTAACCCATCCTGGAGTCCTGCTTCTGGTTGGAGATCTTGTCGCATGGATGCCCCGTGTGGTCTGCCTGGATTCGTATGGTGGCTGGGGATGGTTTCCATGAAGACTCTCCTGTCATCGAGTGATGCTCTGGGGACCTGTGACTTCAGTTGTTCGATACTCAGGACCGGAATCCCCTACAGTCTACCTGAGCCTCCGGGAACAAACTGGACTCCTTTTAATTTTAAAACATCTCTTGTTACACTGAACTTCCAGTCTTGCACATTATTATGCTGAGCAATTCCTGCTATCCGTTATCACCCAGATGAGGATGGGTTCCCTGTTGAGTCTGGTTCCTCTCAAGGTTTCTTCCTATTACCATCTCAGGGAGTTTTTCCTTGCCACCGTCGCCCTCGGCTTGCTCATCGGGGACAATCTTGTCATTTTGATTCATATACATTGCATAAAAACTTACTTCTTTTTATTGTGTAAAGCTGCTTTGCGACAATGTCAATTGTTAAAAGCGCTATATAAATAAAATTGACTTGACTTGACTTGACTAAACACACGTGGACAAAATTGTTGGTACCCTTCCGTCAATGAAAGAAAAACCCACAATGGTCACAGAAATAACTTTAATCTGACAAAAGTAATAATAAATAAGAATTCTATGAATGTTAACCAATGAAAGTCAGACATTGCTTTTCAACCATGCTTCAACGGAATTATAAAAAAAATGAACTCATGGCCTGGACAAAAATGATGGTACCCCTAACTTAATAGTTTGTTGCACAACCTTTTGAGGCAATCACTGCAATCAAACGATTCCTGTAACTGTCAATGAGACTTCTGCACCTCTCTGCAGGTATTTTGGCCCACTCCTCATGAGCAAGCTGCTCCAGTTGTTTCCGGTTTGAAGGCTGCCTTTTCCAGACGGCATGTTTCAGCTCCTTCCAAAGATGCTCAATAGGATTGAGGTCAGGGCTCATAGAAGGCCACTTTAGAATAGTCCAATGTTTTCCTCTTAGCCGTTCTTGGGTGTTTTTAGCTGTGTGTTTTGGGTCATTGTCCTGTTGCAAGACCCATGACCTGCGACTGAGACCCGGCTTTCTGACACTGGCCAGCACATTTCTCTCTAGAATCCCTTGATAGTCTTGAGATTTCATTGTATCCTGCACAGATTCAAGACACCCTGTGCCAGATGCAGCAAAGCAGCCACAGAACATAACAGAGCCTCCTCCATGTTTCACAGTAGGGACAGTGTTCTTTTCTTCATATGCTTCATTTTTCCGTCTGTGAACATAGAGCTGATGTGCCTTGGCAAAAAGTTCCATTTGTGTCTCATCTGTCCATAGGACATTCTCCCAGAAGCTTTGTGGCTTGTCAACATGTAGTTTGGCATATTCCAGTCTGGCTTTTTTATGATTTGTTTTCAACAATGGTGTCCTCCTTGGTCGTCTCCCATGTAGTCCACTTTGGCTCAAACAACGACGGATGGTGCGATCCGACACTGATGTTCCTTGAGCATGAAGTTCACCTTGGATCTCTTTAGAAGTCTTTCTGGGCTCTTTTGTTATCATTCGGATTATCCGTCTCTTTGATTTGTCATCGATTTTCCTCCCGCGGCCACGTCCAGGGAGGTCGGCTACAGTCCCATGGATCTTAAATTTCTGAATAATATGTGCAACTGTAGTCACAGGAACATCTAGCTGCTTGGAAATGGTCTTATAGCCTTTACCTTTAACATGCTTGTCTATAATTTTCTTTCGAATCTCCTGAGACAACTCTTTCCTTCGCTTCCTCTGGTCCATGTTGAGTGTGGTACATACCATGTCAGCAAACAACACAGTGACTACCTGGAGCCCTATATATAGGCCCACTGACTGATTACAAGATTGTAGACACCTGTGATGCTAATTAGTGGACACACCTTGAATTAACATGTCCCTTTGGTCACATTATTTTCAGTATTTTCTAGGGGTACCATCATTTTTGTCCAGGCCTGTTCCATGAGTTTATTCTTTTAAATAATTCTGTTGAAGCATAGTTGAAAAGCAATGTCTGACTTTCATTGGTTAACATTCATAGAATTTTTTTAAATTATTACTTTTGTCAGATTAAAGTTATTTCTGTGACCATTGTGAGTTTTTCATTCATTGACCAAAGGGTACCAACAATTTTGTCCACATGTGTATATTTAATATATAGAATGGAACAGAATTATGAATAGTTTTATCGTTGTTCGTAAATCTTCGTGAATACATCTCTCCATTGGTTAGCAGACGCACCGCCTGATTAAAGACTCGAGCGGTCAGAGACGCCACAGACCGCTGGTGCACGGCTCCGCCTTCTCGATCCGCTCTCACGCAGCAGCAGGTGAAGGTCCGTCTTCACCAGAGAAAAGCCTGAATGTAGAACGGAGCTAACAAATCTGACCCAGGCGTGCATCTATATAATTAGAAGCAGTTTTCTGAGAGAAGCTCATCATTTAAACATTACTTTTGAGCTCGGCGTGAATTTCAATCGGTTCCAGGCGGCTCTGAATAACTCGGCGCGATGAGACAAACCTCATAAAAGCAGCAATTACGCCTGGCTTCGGTTCTCCACGCTGAAGTCAATTAACAACGTGAATTCATTTAGACAGGAGCGCTGAGCCTTTCATGCTACATTCATTAGCATAGCGTTAGCTCTCGGCAGACTCACCTCCCAGGATATGACGAGCTCGTGCCGGCGTCCGTTTCCTCCGCTCACGTTCGCTGGAGCGACCGACGGAACTGCGGACGAGAGAAAAGCGTGAATCTGCAGCAGGACGCGACAAATCCTTCAGTTCAGACCAGAGTGAGCGCCAAAACTTTCACTCTGCTTAAAAGTAATGTACTACAAAGAGCGACGTGATCACGTGATCAAACGTGACGGAAACTTGACATGAATCTGAATCTCTAATCTGCAGCTTGTGTGTTAAACTAATGTTCTTCCTCACACACACACACACACACACATACACACACACACACACACACACACACAGTCTCTCTCTTTATCACAGTAAGGATTGCGAGATTCGACAGTGAAATCAGGAATGTTAAACAGAAAGCAGTCGCGTGCGGATCAGGAGACGTGATCGAGGCTTTACTGCACTGAGCTGCTGCTGCTCGTCTGGATCGGACTGGAGCTCGGCAAAAGGTCACCTGTTCTCCGGGTGTGAACCTGATGCACAGTGAGTGGAGCAGGCTGAGGTGTGTGTGTGTGTGTGTGTGTGTGTGTGTGTGTGTGTGTATATGTGTTCCATCCTCACTGGGGTTAAACACTCAGCTTTCTCCATAAATTTATTACACTGACTTTTAACAGACTGTAGAATAAACCATCTACAGAGACGTACAACAAGAGACTAAAACTAATGAATGTCCTCTATGTATAAAATAATAATCAGGACCATCTGAACTGAACACACACACACACACACACACACACACACACAAACACACACACACACATCTGAGACTCAGATAAGACGCTGCCGTAGATACAGACGTCAGCATTCACGCGTTATACGGTCCGTATGTGAGAGACGCGAGTTTGTGCGAGTCTCGACTTTTCCTTTGCATGATTTCAGCTCGGGCGAAGAGTCGTGCTAAAACGTTTCATTTCTAAACGCGCACACACTCCGAGATCCAGATTAAATACATTAACGTCCCGATACTAATGAATCCTTTTATCCCGTTAGCACGCGCACAGAGAAGACGACACATCTTAATCAGAGAGAAGAGAATTAACACAAACAGACAATATTTTATAATTCTTCTCATTCAAATGAATAAAAATCTCCTACGTCCTGTACACACATTAGAGTTTCACACACTGGTATTTATTACACTGGCATATGTATTTAGTATTTTGTTGCTTTATTAAAAAAAAATATAAAACAGTTGAAATGCAACTGATGGGACGCGCTGATGAAGTGTGTGTGATGTGTCTGATCATCACTGAACACGACTCCAGCTGAGTGAGGACGCCGGCGCGGGACAGGATCGGACTCTCTGCACTCTGTCTCCCTTTGCACATTTCTATTTCTGATGATTTATTTAAGTGAGAAACGACATTACGGAGTCTCGCTCAGACTGATGTCCCTGGAACTCTAAATATTCAGGTGAAATTTCTATTAAACATCAGCTCATGAGTTTACATCCCCCGAGCGGGAGCAGCGACCTGACATACGCACCTGCTTCTTTGGTCCGGACCGGCCTTGACGGTGCACTAGGGTCGCCGGTACCGATGGAGTTGGTGGCCACGACACGGAACTCGTACTCCACCCAAGGGTTGAGCTCCACTGCCATGGCGGACTCCATGTCTCCGGTCACCGGGTCTGGATCTGTGAAGAACACGAAGACTTCAGAAATCTTACAGCTTTTAGAATCATCTGGGATCCTCTGACCGACCGCACGGCCTTCATCAGCACCCACACTGATCACACCCAGACCCAGACGTCTGATCACACACCCAGACCCAGACGTCTGATCACACACCCAGACCCAGACGTCTGATCACACACCCAGACCCAGACGTCTGATCACACACCCAGACCCAGACGTCTGATCACACACCCAGACCCAGACGTCTGATCACACACCCAGACCCAGACGTCTGATCACACACCCAGACCCAGACGTCTGATCACACACCCACACCCAGACGTCTGATCACACACCCAGACCCAGACGTCTGATCACACACCCAGACCCAGACGTCTGATCACACACCCAAACCCAGACGTCTGATCACACACCCAAACCTCACACTGATCACACCCAGACCCAGACGTCTGATCACACCCAGACCTCACACTGTTCACACCCAGACCCAGACGTCTGATCACACACCCAAACCCAGACGTCTGATCACACACCCAAACCCAGACGTCTGATCACACACCCAAACCCAGACGTCTGATCACACACCCAGACCCAGACGTCTGATCACACACCCAGACCCAGACGTCTGATCACACACCCAGACCCAGACGCCTGATCACACACCCAAACCCAGACGTCTGATCACACACCCAAACCTCACACTGATCACACCCAGACCCAGACGTCTGATCACACCCAGACCTCACACTGTTCACACCCAGACCCAGACGCCTGATCACACCCAGACCCAGACGTCTGATCACACCCAGACCCAGACGTCTGATCACACCCAGACCCAGACGTCTGATCACACCCAGACCCAGACGTCTGATCACACCCAGACGTCTGATCACACCCAGACCCAGACGTCTGATCACACCCAGACCCAGACGTCTGATCACACCCAGACCCAGACCTCACACTGATCACACCCAGACCTCACACTGATCACACCCAGACCCAGACGTCTGATCACACCCAGACCCAGCTGTCTGATCACACACTCAATCCAAACTTTCCATCTGCCCTCGTCCTCTTCTGCCTTCTTTATTCTTCCTCCATCACTCCATAACTCCGCTGTGCCGTTAAACTCTCTCACCTCAAACACGCTGATTATTATTTTTATCTCTGACATTTTATAATCATCTTGTTTCAGCAAAGTCTACACTATTCCTACTAATCATGGTTGAAATTTAAAAGCCAAGGTTTTGCATCTGGATCTTGTGTATTGAAGGCCTGGCTTTACTGCCGCTGATCATCTCTCACGTCTCCTTTATGGTATTATTGGTGCGGCGGCGGCTGCGGTACAGGAGGCTGCGTTCCTGCTTTCAGATTAATAAAGGAGACGCAGCTCTTATCTCTGCTGAAGAATGGAAACATTTCTTAATTTTTTTTATAAAAACAAGACTAATAATACCGCTCCACCCTGTTCTCTACCAACACATCTCCTTATCAGTGTTAACACACACACACTCACACACACACACACACATATATATATATATTATCAAGATGGCGCCGGTGAGGTCGGCTGCCGTCGCGACTGCTCCGACCTATTTTTCCTTGTTTTCGTTTTTTAAGTTAACTTTCAATAACTTTAATCCGGCTAATTCACCATCATTGAGTGCATTAAGTACGATAGAGATACTCTTATTTCTATTGGTTTACAATGTACTCACAATTCGACGTTTTTAACTCCGGATCCGAGCTGGCCGAGTGAGATCCTGAGGGTAAACAAAGGACGCGACGCGAAGCGGCGGCCCCGAGGAAAACGAGCCGGCGTCAGGAACAGGCTGAGAGCGCGTGCACACCGCACACCTCTGCCTAGCATCCTGCTCGCCAATGTCCAGTCACTGGAGAACAAGCTCGATGACCTCAGGGCCAGGATAAAGTTCCAGAGAGACATTCGGGACTGCAATCTTCTCTGCTTCACCGAGACATGGCTGAACCCAGCGGTGCCGGACCACGCCATCCAGCCGGCCGAGTTCTTCTCGGTTCACCGCATGGACAGGACACGGGACTCGGGGAAGACAAGGGGAGGCGGCGTGTGTTTAATGGTGAACAGCAGCTGGTGCAACAGCGCGAGCGTTGTTCCTCTCGCACGCTCCTGCACACCCAACCTGGAACTATTGACTATCAAATGTCGTCCTTTTTATCTTCCTCGGGAGTTCACATCGGTCATAATCAGCGCCGTTTATATTCCGCCACAAGCGGACACGGACACTGCCTTATGCGAGCTGCATGAGGCACTCACACAGCACCAGACACAACACCGGGACGCTGCGCTTATTGTGGCGGGGGACTTTAACAGTGCCAACCTCAAACGTGCAGCGCCTAACTTCCATCAGCACATCACCTGCCCGACCAGGGGCGAAAGGACACTGGACCACTGTTACACACCAGTTAAAGACGGCTACAAGGCACAATCTTGTCCACCGTTTGGGAAATCTGACCACGCCGCCATCTTCCTCATGCCAAAATATAAACAAAGGCTTAAACAGGAACTTCCGGTTCAGAGGGAGGTCGCGCGCTGGACGGACCAATCGGTGGCCGCGCTTCAAGACGCACTCGATGACGCAGACTGGGACATGTTCCGAAACAGCTCCGATGACGTCAGCGTGTTTACGGAAGCGGTTGTGGGATTCATCGGGAAACTAGCGGATGATACCGTACAGAAAACGACCATCAGAACGTTTCCCAATCAGAAGCCGTGGGTGGATAAAACCATCCGCGACGCTCTGAGATCTCGCGCTGCTGCCTACAATGCGGGACTTGCTTCGGGGAACATGGACATGTACAAGGCTGCGGCATATAACGTCCGGAAGGCGGTGAAGGAAGCGAAGCAGCGCTACGGGAGGAAGCTAGAGTCACAACTCCAACAGAGTGACTCTAGGAGCCTGTGGCAGGGACTAAGAACAATAACGGACTATAAAGCTCCAACATCCGGTATGACAAACGCGGACATGACTCTGGCAGACGAGCTGAACACCTTTTATGCTCGCTTCGAGGCTGCAGCTAAAGACGCTAGCGTTGCTAATGCTAGCGCTGCTAATGGCTGCAGACAGGAAGTCATTGCCAGCACCGGAAACGCGTTTATCATCTCCGAGCATGACGTGAGGAGAGCCTTCAGGAGAGTGAACACCAGGAAAGCAGCAGGACCAGACGGCATCTCAGGTCGAGTCCTCAGAGCCTGCGCAGACCAGCTAGCACCAGTGTTCACAGAGATATTCAACCTCTCCTTATCTCAGTCGGTGATCCCCACATGCTTCAAAGAGTCCATCATTGTTCCTGTTCCGAAGAAACCACATCCTGCTTCCCTCAATGACTATCGACCTGTAGCCCTCACATCAGTGGTGATGAAGTGCTTTGAACGGCTGGTCAGAGACTTCATCATCTCTTCACTACCAGACACACTGGATCCACTACAGTTCGCGTACCGTTCAAACCGCTCTACAGATGACGCCATCGCTCATCTACTCCATACTGCTCTCACTCATCTGGACACTAGAAGGGGGAATTATGTGAAAATGCTTTTCATCGACTACAGCTCAGCATTTAACACCATAATTCCCTCTACACTCACTACCAAGCTGGAGCACCTGGGACTCAGCTCATCTTTATGTCAGTGGATCTCCAATTTCCTAACGGGGAGACCACAGGCAGTAAGGATGGGTGGACATGTCTCAGCCTCCATCACCCTCAGCACTGGAGCCCCACAGGGTTGTGTTCTGAGCCCTCTACTGTACTCTTTGTACACTCACGACTGCGTAGCCACTACCAACTCCACCACCATCATCAAGTTTGCTGATGACACCGTCGTGGTCGGCCTGATCACTGACAACGATGAGACGGCCTACCTGAAGGAGATTGGAAATCTGGAGAACTGGTGTCAGACGAACAACCTCCTTCTCAACGTCAGCAAGACAAAGGAGTTGATAGTGGACTTCAGCACAAAGCAGAAGAGGAACTACCAGACCCCCGTCATCAACAAGAGCCCAGTGGAGAGAGTGGACAGCTTCCGTTACCTCGGTGTACACATCACGCAGGACCTGTCTTGGTCCTGTCACATCAACACCGTGGTGAAAAAGGCCCGACAGCGTCTCTACCACCTCAGACGCCTGAGAGACTTCAGACTGCCCTCCAAGGTGCTTAGGAACTTCTACTCCTGCACCATAGAGAGCATCCTGACAGGAAACATCACGTCCTGGTTCGGGAACAGCACCATGCAGGACAGACGATCTCTTCAGAGGGTGGTGCGATCAGCTGAGCGCATCATCCACACCGAGCTCCCTGACCTGCACTCGATCTACAGCAAGCGGTGCTGGACCAAGGCCAGGAAGATCATGAAGGACCTCAGTCACCCCAGCAATGGACTGTTCTCTCTGTTGAGGTCAGGAAAGCGATTCCGCTCCCTGAAGGCCAACACAGAGAGACTGAGGAGGAGCTTCTTCCCGCAGGCGATACGGTCTCTTAATCAGTACAACACACAGTACTGATCCATTTTGCACACCCACACATGCTTCTGCACTCACTCTGGACACTCTGGACATTCAGGACATTTGCACACTTGTCCTCACTGCACACCTGCCCACTCATGGGTAGTATGCACACGTCACTTAAATATGCACATAAGCCACTTTATCATTTAAAATGTCACTTTACTGTATATCTGCATATTCAATATTTTTATTTCCACTTGTGCAATTTCAATTTTTTTACCTACTTACATTTTATATTTTTATATTCTTACATTTTACATTTTATATTCTATATTTTATATTTTATTTAATTTTATTTTATTCTCTTAGGTCAGGGCAGTTGCCTAAGCATTTCACTGCATATCGTACTGTGTAGGATTGTGTATGTGACAAATAAAATTTGAATTTTTTTTTTTTTTGATATCAGTTGTGTCTCTGCCGCGTTTGTGATATCTTTTGTCACAGCTGTTTCTGTTCCAATCTTAGAACACACTGCTAAATCAGATTCCTCCTCTCTGCTGTCACGTTCGCGTCGGTGCCACGTCTCACACGCTGTAGGTTACATAACCAGAAGGTCAGAGTTTCTGTTATCTCAGTTTCTTCCAAATTCTGGCCTTGATGTTTCCATAATAAATAACGATCCTGGCCAAAACCACCAGACGGGCTTCAGTGACGCTGCTGCTGCCAGGTCTGGGCTCTCGAATGAGAAACATCCTTCTGTTTTTAGAAACCGTCAGGCATCACCACGCTCCTGTTCCTCCTTACGCCAGTGTTGGGTTTCATATCGTACAGAAAATCACAACACGCTTCTTTCCACTGTCACTTGGCATTACAGCTGCTGCACTTTTCCTCTGCAACAAACAGACACCTGTCAAAGTCTTCCTGTCCCATGTCCCCTGTCTCACACCTCCTCCGTATCAAGTCGAGTTACGCCAGGAACCACGTGCTACAGAATCTGGGATCATCACCACATTTCTACAGATCTCCTCATAAACCAGCAGAAACGTCCCAGGCACTCCACCTTCTTCTTCTCCACCAGGTACTTCACTAATCCTTGCTGCTCCACCCCTGCACTAAGGAACCAAGAACCCATGTTCTGTGCCCCATAATCCCAAACTCTCACCAGTCTGAGAACACTCAAACCCAGTTTGGAGCTTTTAAGCACCAACACACTCCCACACATCATCGTTCCTCCGCATGGTTTGGCCCCGCCCTCTCCGCGCATTACAGTGCGAACCCCTCTGGTCATTCCCTCCAGTAATGGTCCACTCTTCTTCTCTCCATTGCCTTTCTGTCACTGGGATTATAAGCTGTGAAAAATAATTCTGCACAAATGAAAAGCTAAGCCTTCATGAGAACATTATAAACCTGAAGGACGGAGAGAGAACATTCCTCTAAATAGACTTTTTCCACCACTACTGCTCGTACAATTACCACTCGGACACATTCACACCTCGGCACCACTTCCTGCCTCTCCTACACCGGTGCTTCGTCCAGGATCTGCAGGCTTTCATCAGCTAATGCACTTTAAAGTGAGACTCGGCTCCTCTCGAACCCGAGCCCATGTTTGCAGGAGAGAGAGAACAATGACGGAGCCTCTTTTCCTGCTCTCACTAATTTCTCACTCAGCGCTCAGGATTCACTCGGCCCATCTCCACACACACACACACACACACACACACACACACACACACACACACACACACACACACACACACACACTCCGGCAGTTCTCCTTATCTGGTAGCTGTGATTTGAACAGATTGAATAAGTGGGAGAAAGGTCCTCATGAAGCTACTTTAACGCTGGCTGGAGAATTACGAGAGGTTTTAGCGCTCTGTGTCTGAAATGAAGCGATTTAACTCCTCGCTGGAGAGTAAAAACACGTCAGAGGACTCTATTATGTCCCAAATTACTCCAAAAATAAGAGGATTGTTATACTTTCAGAGGAGCAAGAAGGTTAATTTCATAATAGCCCAGGAGTTAATTTGGCGTGAGATTTAAGCCAATGACATTTACTCCAAGCACAGCAGACAGACATTTAATAGAAGGCCAATGAGGGACCAGGAGAGACGCTGACACAGGATGAGACGCGGATGTTCAGGGACTGAGCGGTGAATAATTAGAGAACGTTGGAGCTCGTTAAGATCACGAGGAGAGAGTGACGTCTCACGCAGAACGGAGTTACACACACACACACGTCACTTCTCCAAATACTCTGCTCTCAGTTTCACATACTCAACACAGCTACACACACACATCACTGATTACCGGTCTTGACTGTCTGCCAGCCGAGGGAGAACGGGCTGCGAGCCTGCAGGTTGTAGGTGCTGATGGGGCTGTGATTGTCCACACCGTGACTCCAGGACAGCGTGGCTGTTGTGTCTGTGATCTCCTCCACAATCACCACTCCAGGAGGTCCTGGTGGACCTTCACACACACACACACACACACAAATGAAAACATGTTGATGAGTAAATGAAGGCGTGTGATCAGTGAGCTGGTGAATATAAGAATATAACTGTAAGTGGACGGTCTGATCAACATGAACATATCTGTGATGTAAGAGGAGAAGAATAACATGCATGGTGTGCTGCTCCAGGAAAATAATCAGCTTCGGTGACGTAACAGTTTCTCATCTCTCTCAAAAGCTTTTAAACAGGTTGCCTCATCACGCTTTATCCCTCAACTCATAATCTGAATTATTAATCTGTGAGAGTTTAACAATGTTAATGTGGATTATCTGTGCATATGTGACACACACACACACACACACACACACAGTATAAGAAGCAGTGGATGGGTTTCATTTCCCAGCTGAGCAAACAGAAGACGCCGAGCTCGAGACGACAGCAGGTTCAGAACAGAAACTCGTTAAATAAAAACATAAACAGAAGCTTTTGTTTTGTTTGTTTTGTTTTTGTGCGCGCGCTCGCGCTCTCTCTCTCTCTCTCTCTCTCTCGCGCGCGCGCTCTCTCTCTCTCTCTCTCTCTCTCTGGGTTAGCCGTGATTACATCCAGCTCTTCACTCCGTCTAAAGTCTCCGAGCACATGTTTACCTCCGACTCGTAATCTGTAAACGTCACAACAAACAAACAACGAAAAACCTTCAGTGTCTCGGGAGGAACAACACTGAGAGTCTGACATCACCGGCGCGCGCAGAGGCTCCGCGCGAGTAAAGCGTTAAAGCGTAGCGCTGCAGGTGCATGTGCGTGCGCGCGCATCAATATTCCACACACCGCGGCGGCGGCGCGCACGCGAGCAGGAGCGTTTAAACATAAAAGCTGTGAAACGGCGCTTCACTGTCGGAAGTTTCAGGAAGCAGGAATCACGGTCACAGAGGAACACACACACACACTCACACACACTCACTCACTCACACACACACACACACACACACACACCTGGAGCTCGACATAATTATAGCCTTGTATTTAATTTCCAAACCCTGCAGGAGAACCCTGTACCACCTGCGCTTCTCCTGTTAAAGTGTTAAAAAGTAACATAAATGTTTTTGCACATAAGACGAAAGCAGAACGAACACACGGTCACGAGCAGCGAGGCTTAACTCCGAGCGCGTTCAGCTCATGAGGCGCACGAGCGCGATGGGAGGAGCGCTGTGTATGAGGCGCGAGGAAGCTGGAACAACACCCACGTCCACTGCGCGCGACGCCGCTACCTGTCTGACTGTGAAAGCCGCTAATTAGCGAAGTTAATGTAATAAATTAGATAAGCGGTTGGAACAACACAAGGCTGTGACAGACAAGTAATTAGCACTGGGAAGACACGCTAGGCTGTTTTTAATTCTACATTCTTTAAGAATCAGTGAGAATAAAAGCGTAATATTCACTCGCACACTGACGATGACGATGATGATGATGATGACGATGATGATGATGATGATGCGTCTCCTACACCCTGCACAGAAGCAGTTAAGCAACGCCAGCTGTTATTGTTTGTTAATGGTTTCTGTGCACGCGCTCCAGGCTCGAGTCGCCACACACAGCTCCTCCGCAGCGCCTGTTGCTTTCACATGCTAATTGTTTAGCCTTTAGCACATGGAGATCGCGTTCGAGATCACGAGCTCACCTCTGACGAGCAGCTCGGCTTCCGCTAGGACCGTGTCGGCGCTCGTGTGAACCCGGCAGCCATATTTCCCAGCATGCTTCAGGAGGATATTCCTGATCATCAGATCCATCGTGGAGGACTGCTGGAGAGAGGGAGAACGGGATGAAGACACGCGTACACACAGAGACAAAAGACCTTCATGACACCTGAGGAATGAGCTGATTAGGAGAAGATTCCCGCTCTGATCACATGATCGCTCTCCACCGACTCTGCGGCGTGGAAATGAAGATGGAACTCTGTGTAATTTAATGTTCCGAGGCAGCTGTCTCGCACCGGGGCTCGTTACGACCGCGGCAGATCAATCAGGAGCGCGGGGACGGCTGACCTGATACTAGTGAAGAGAAACAAACCCAAGGTCGAGCGAAGGTAGCGACGGCTTCGTTCATCTTCACTGAGAGCTTCATCCTGTTCAGGGTGTGTATGTGCGTGCGTGTGTGTGCGTGCGTGTGTGTGGAGTTTGGGTCTGTCCCAAGAACACTGGAAATGTTTGAGGTACTGAAACAACCTGGACATCACACCAGTTCATCACAGATTGAGCTGGTCCACCTACTCACAGGATTCTGGGAGGAAACTGGAGAACTTGAGGAAACCCACAGCCACCACCAACAAAACCACCAACATCAACGGCACTAACACCGCCACCATAAACACCACCACCTACACCGGAATGAGGCCCTGGCGGATGTTTACTGCGTCTTATTTAGATTTATTTTATCTCAGACGAGGGCTGCTATGGCAAATCTGTTCTGTGAACTAGTTTGGATTTTCTGAATATATCCTCGATATGATTCTTATAATGTTCGTATTTAAACATATAAAGAACATCGTCGAGGACATCGTTACAGCTCTCAGAGCTCCAGTAGGATTATTCTGATTTGGTGCAGATTACCGAATGCTCTCATTACTGATCCCAAGGTAGCTCCAGCTTCACGGAAGCTCAAATAAAAATGGTATAAAACTTTACATTCAGCACTTCTTGGGCAGAAATTAAAAATTAAAGTCACAGTTCAATACGTAGTGACCAGCCAAGAGTGGCTCGTTTGCTCTCTGTGCTGTTCATCATCATAATGTGATTTCTGCCACAATGCAATTTCCAAAAGTGTCCCTCTGACCATTTTTTTTACAACCCAGAACCCAATCAGCAATGTGTCTGCTGCTCCATGGCTGAGAAATGATAAGTGCTGGTATTAACACCTGGATCGGGGCTGAACGCCGCCTCTAATCGGATATATAAAGGATTCGAGTCGGTTTGTGCTGGACTGCATCAGTCCTGCCTGACACTGATGAGGGATAAACGCCGGTTAGGAAGTCTTTGGAGATTTATAACGTGATTGGAGACGTGATGAGGCTCGGGAGCGCCGGTGTGACCCGCGTTAGTCACGCTACACTCATGACATACAACTGAGCTCCAGACAAAACAACCTGTACCGGAGTTTTATACAAAACAATATAAAGTTACACCAGGAGTGTTGAGAGTAAACATCATGAAAGTTTGGCGAGGTTAAGTTCTTCACAGATAAATTCAGTGACTTTAATTAATTCTAATCATTAGTGATTAGCGTACGGTCATTAATATGTGTGTAGTGTGTACGTGGGAAATATTGGTTAGCACTGTCGCCTCGCTCCTCCAGGGTCAGAGTTCAATTTTCACCTCGGGGTCTGCATGAGTTTCTGTGTTCTCTCATGGTCTTGCATGTTCATGTGGTGGGTTTCCTCCGGGTTCTCTGGTTTCCTCCCACAGTCCAGAGACATGCAGATTAGGCTAATTGCTGTTCCCAAATTGCCCTCAGTGTGTGTGTGTGTGTTTGTGCCCTGCGATGGATTGGCACCCCGTCCAGGATGTACTCATGGGCTAAGTCCTCTGGGAGAGGCTCCGCCCCCGCGACCCAGCTGAAACATGAACCAAGGGAGACTTGGTGAAGAATCATTAAAGGATCCCTGTTTCTCCTTGAGTGCCGTTCTCCTGGTCAGCGTTACGGCAGCTAATCACAGGAACACCCGGCATCAGGTGGGCACACACCCTGACTGCGGAACCGGTTTGTGTTTTGTGAGAACCTGCAGAAACCCCCCCCCCCCCCCCCCCCCCCCCAGCCCCTAGAGGAACGTGTGTGACCCCGGAGACCCTGTGAGAAGACAAGGCTACCCTCAGCACTGCTGCGTCCGTGTACGTTAGTGTACAGAGTGAGTGGACATTAGCTGCCCACCTCCACACCAGAAAAACCCAGACGAGCAAAATGCCACTCGAGAATAAAAACACCGCACCTAAGACATTTCTCCTGATGAGACTTTGAACTTTGAGAGGAGCACGAGGTCCATCAGGCAAAGCCATGAGCGCGTTGTCGCATGCGTGTGACTCGCGGTAATATGATGGACAGCGGGTCTTTAATCTCGCGTGACACTCGGGCCAGGCTGACCTTTTAAACCATCGATTCGCACTCGAGCTGGAGCAGGATCTGGTGCTACACGCTAACAAGAAAGCAAAGATGAGAAATTAAGATGAAACTGGTGACAGTTTATTTTTACTGGATGAAGAAAAACGATCTGTCGCTCATAATTTAGACGATTAACACAAACTCGGACTTCTCCACCTGCGGCTGCTCCGATCCGTGTTAGACGGATCTGTTACTCGGTGTTTCTGATATTCTGTAATAAATCTCTGAACATGTCAGGTTTAATATTTCCCTCACGGTGTTCTTCCAGAAATCTGGAGCGTAAACCTCAGCTGAGCTCCTGAACGCTCACCGGCCGAGCGATCCCTATCTCCAGACGCACGTAACACACACTTCACTGCACGTGATATTTGTGTAAAGACACACGGAGAAGGGGTTTATGGGTAATCATTATGGTTGCACACACCCCTTGTGTGCTGTTTGAACTCGAGGTGCAGATTGGTTTGGACGAGACCCAAAACACCCTGACGTGAGGCTGGCAGGAGGGCGTGTCAGGATCTTCAGGCTGGAAAAACACTGCAGCGTCACTCAACTGATTACTTTCCCATAACAGCATGTTTTATTTCTCCCTGCGCATGGTGGGTTTCCTCAGTGTGCTCCAGTTTCCTCCAATTTCCAGACTGTCTGTAGTGTGTGTGTGTGTGTGTGTGTGTGTGTGTGTGTGTATGTATGTACATATAATTTGGTATGGAGACAATGGATGGATTTTCTGACCAATCAGAATCAGGGAGTAACTCTCTCTCTCTCTCTCTCGCTCTCTCTCTCTCACACACACACACACACACAATCTTTTTAAATGTAAATCTCTATCTTATTGAAATGATCTGCTGCTCTCTCTCCCTCTCATCTATTGCTCATATTCAGATGTGACAGGAGACAGGAACCTTCTCCAGATCTTTATCAGATGTTTCACAGCTCCGATGGAGCAAACGAGACGTCCTTACTGTCCTGATGAACTCGAAATGGCCGTCGTCTTGACGGGCGCCCAGCGGCTGGTTGTTGAGCTGCCAGAAGAAGGAGATTTCGAGCGACGGGTCGTGAGAGGCTTTACAGCTGAGCACTACGCTCTCCCCCACCGTCACCTCCACACGCTTCGGGCTCAGGTCCACCCTCATGGCCTCTGTAAGGACAAGACTGTCTCGCTGTCATCTCAGAAAACAGACAGAAACGCAGCACAGAGCAGAGTTAATGCATTCACATCCTCTCTGTACATCTGCCTAACAATGAAGCCTCGTCGTCGGCTGAAAGCCGAAAGCGCTACACGTCGGCGGATCAGTGATTTTCCCCAAACTGGCCTGTTTACTTGCTGAGAATTTAATCGTCTCGTAAAGCAGCTGCTCTCGCGCTCGACACTAAATCTGCTGTAAGCTCTTCCTCTGTGGACCGTCAGACCTTTCTGCTATAAAGCCTATTGTAAGCAAAGTGCTGAGAAGAGAAATGAGCAAACACAAGATGTGCTTTTTTTCAACACTCTGTACAACACTTAGCCGTGTGTATCTTTAACCCAGGAGTCTTTATAGCATCGCTAGATCCGTGTGTGCAATTCCTATTCATGAAGAACAATTGCTCTTATTATTCTTATTCTTACTGTAACCGGAGCATTTGGACCTGAAAGCAGAAATCTAATCTCTCTTGTGTAAGATCTTAACGAGCCTCAGAGAGACGGACCTCAGACGTCTTCAGCGCTTCTGATCTGCTTCTCGAACGGGGCAGATGTGCTCGATTTCACACACTTCACACTCAATCATCTGCAGTAAATGAGGCTTCCATCAGCCGCAGAGGAGCGATGAGGAGTCACTCACCTTTCACCAGCAGCGAGCTCGTCATCTCGGCCGAGCCGAACTGATTCTCGGCGCGACACGCGTAGCTGCCCTCGTCCGCGCGGCTGGCGTTGATGATCTGCAGCGTGTTGTTGCGCAGAACCACCATTCTGTTAAAAATCAGAGAAGTGTGTTTAAACAGAGGAGAATACTGCAGTGGAGACTCGGAGAACTTCTCCAGCTCGCTGAGTTGATCCTGACTTCTAGGATGAGAATGTGGTCTAGAGAGAAATTCCCCTCTTTTATCAACTTATCTTACAAATTAACTTTACAAATATGTAACGAGTGAGTGGGGATGAGTTGTGTGTGATTCAGAAGCTCCCTGAGAGTCTCCCAGAACTTCGCCACTGCAGAGCGGAGGGATGTTTTCCTCTCTCGTTATCCTGACATGCTGCACTGATGTAGGAGTTCAGCAACAAGAATAGACAAATTTCTCCATTCATCTACCTCCACGAGTTCCTCAGCAGCCGCGAGTGACTCTGACTCAGTGGAACAGCAGGAGCCCGAAAAAATATTCAACATAAACTATTCGAAAATATTTACTGAATATGGATTTACAGGCAAGAGAGCGAATGACGAGGAAAAACCTAAATGCCAAGGCTTGGACTGTAAGATGTGTTTTCCTGAATTAACCTGGTGCTCCTGCACGTTCTGCCTTCATCATAAACATTCAGAATCACGGCTGACTGTTTATTCTGCGCTGCTTTCATTTACCAAACTGACTTACACATGAAACTATCAATAACGGCTCATTTTCTATGCTAATGAACAGATCAATGAGGATTAGTGGCGTTTACCTGAAGAGATTTAACGTTAACAGAGTTTAATAGTCTGTAGAAGAAGAAAAAAGTTTATTTATTAACTTTCCCACTGAGAGAGGAACAGACGTCTGGCCCGCTATCACACAACACAGGCATTAACCTAACCTTAATCTTTATTAAAATTCTGTAAAATATTTACACACACACACACACACGTGTAACATTTATGTACTGTATACACAGGACAGTGAAAAAGTTCTCACTGTTTATATGATTTGGTGTGTGAGCTTCACAGATGTTTTTTGTGATCAGACCTGAAACCAGCATCTTGGTGTAACACACCCCACGCCCACGGGGGACGGAGCCTCCCCGGGGAACCCAAAACATAGGGGGTTTTAATGTTATGGCCGTTTAGTGTAATAATACCAAAGAAAATCAGTCTGCTCTCTCCTGTGGGTTTTAAATGTTATACGAATGTTTTCTGTTCTCATATTTACAGCGCCGTGTGAATGTGTGTCTCGAAGTGCAGACGGTGGTTTATTAAAAGTGAGCAGGTACGTTATAAAGAAAAACACTATGGCTAAGAAGTAAGGCTAATGCTAATCAGATCTATGGCAAAGACAGCAAGGTAGCGTTAACAGAGAGACTAACTGGGAAAACCAACGACAAACCATCTGAACAGCGGCTCGACCAGACTCACGGCAAACAGCCAACTGCGGCACAGAAACAGGTGCAGGTGAATATAATTATGACAACATGGCTGTGCATGATGGGAACTGAAGTCCAGGACATGTTTAGCATCAAAGTCAAAAACAGAAAAACCAAAGACAGATACGTGAAGCTCATGACGATCATCGTAGCTTTTAACTTCCTCTAATGGTTTTTTTTTAGATCCAGCACAAGTGTGAAAAATAAAGTATGTAAAGTTTTTACGCTGTAAGAATATAAAATGAACATAATAATTTATCAGACGTTAATCTGGGATTCAGTACGGTTTTACTGCGCAGCTTTAAACTAAAGACCTGCTACGTGTAGAGAAGCGCGGAGCTGTGAAAGCTCCTGGAAGGTGACCTTCTTTGTTTTCTCTTCTTTTCTTTCATTGAACATCGAGGCGTGAGGATGAATTTTTCACAAAGTAAATGTTTTATTAAAATTCAATCTCAGCCTTATTTCTGCCATATTACATCAGCCTATATAATTTAGTTTATACGTTTACAGGGCGCGGGTTTCTGCCTCTCTCCCAGGACGAGGTGACGAGAGACGACAGAAACAGATGAGGGCGTGAAGCAGTTTGTTCAAAAATATTATGAAATTTGAAAGCAGACAAAAGAGACGAAGCAGACAGAACGAACAGAGAGTGGAGACAGAGGTGAACCTACCAGATGTTCACCTAAACATCTCCAAAGACACCAAAAAAACTGCAGCCTTCTTTTATTTAGTCTGTTGTGAAAAATGCAGGAGCTCATTGTGTGCAGAGACGAAAAGCAAAAGCGGAGCACAAAAGAGACGAGACAAAACCCGATGCAGTTCATTTTGTCCACATTTTATGGTTTTGGGCGATGGACATTAAGAGCCTCGTCCTTTCACGCTAATGGGATTAATGGTCTCGCGTTGACACGGCAGCACTGAACATTAGCGCACATCCATGTTAATTATAGAGCTTTATTACTCAGCACAGGTGTAAAGGTGAGATAAACTCACTGCCGCTCGTCTCACCATCAACGTCTACATTGAGTCTCTCAAGTCCGGAGTCCCGTCCGGAGCTTCTGATTGCTTCCTGAAAGCTTCATTACGATCATTTAGTTTAATAATAGTGAAACTGCCATGGCCGCCCACGCGCACGCCGCTGTGAGCCGCTCAGACTCGTGGTCTTTAAAGGACTTGTGTGTTGACATGGTTTCATGTTTCTTTAGTTTTCTTTGGTCCGTCGCTGCTCGTGTTCTGATTAGACGCCGGCCTGTGCTCATTCCTCATCTCCGACACAGAAATCATCTAATCATCTTTTAAATCTAAGTCGTTATCCCGATTGGTCAGAGGTTGTTGGTTAATTTTCTATAGTAGCAGCTCTGACTGTAGTTTTCTTGCTCCGCAGCGATTTGCTGATGATCAGACAGTTTCATGTGGAATCGTGTGTGTGAAGTGAGTTCCTGTTGTCACTGCTGTTACGGCAGCTGTAAACACTCGCAGAGAATTAATCAACACCTTGTGACCAATCAGAGAGCAGAATTCAGCAGCGCTCTGTGTGTAAAGTTTAAGCGTCCTGCTGCTGTATGCCGCTATATCTGGACCCAAACGCAAAGAAAAATTATACGGAAAATTAGATTTCTGTGCACAGTGTCAGGCCAAGGTTGCCAGATCACTATGACAAAATCCCCCTATGTTGTATGAATCCCACCTACTGCAATAAAACCTGGCCACGTAATACTGTAATCAGTACAGACCTCATGCTGTAGCCCATTTATTTATGTACATTATTTTATAAGAAATAGCCTCCGTTATGTTCAAGATAATAAAAATATTCAGGTTTTTATTTATTATTCTTTAATTCACTGCCGTTCAAAGGAGCCGACGGTACTGACGTTCATAATTCAGACAATAGTAAATGAACTAAAGTATTCTGTACTCAGATGTCCAAATAAAGCAAAAAACAATCATCATACAATGTTACACTTTAATTTATTAATCGAGTGTTATTTTTTATTTTAAGATTTTATTTAAACACTAACAGCATGAGCAGACGGTTTTTGCTTTAAGTGTTCTTTAAGTTCTACAAGTAATAAAATGGATCGTAAAGTAATATTATTTTGGTGATCTGAAAAATGATCTGCTCTCTGATCCACAGATGTGATGTGCTGGTGATTCATCATTCAGGTGGTCAGCTGACGTGTGCAGTGGACACTATGCATGATGGGAGCATCACGTCACATCGCTTCCCTTCTCACCCGGACCCGCAGCTGCTGAGTCCCGATCCTGAGAGTTCTTGTTTTTTTCTGCCATATGTTTGTGTGTGTGTTATTTAGTTGAACTGAACAGAAGTTACTCTGTTTATTTCTTGATTGAGAGATAAATACAATCTGTGAGGCTGATGTGAAGAACGTGACTGCGGTGTGAGATGATTTCTGCAGACGCTCTCGCTGCTGTTTCAGACACAGAAAAAACTAAATAATGATGAAAACCGGGACGCTGCTCTGAGCAGTCAGTGTGTATCTGCTGCACAACTCATCAGACCACAGAACCTCTGCGCTCATTCGTCAGCTCGTTACCTGAGAAACACACACACACACACACACACATGCACTCCTCACATCATCACACTCCATCTGACCATCTACACATCATCCTCTCGCAGGTAACTGACCACAGCATCACATGCGGGGGGTGTAAACCACAGCTCTGACCTACACACACACACACACACACACACACACACACACACACACACACACACACACATGCACTCCTCACATCATCACACTCCATCTGACCATCTACACATCATCCTCTCGCAGGTAACTGACCACAGCATCACACGCGGGGGGTGTAAACCACAGCTCTGACCTACACACACACACACACACACACACACACACACACACACACACACACACACACACACACACACACACACACACTCGGACTCCTGGACTGGTGTCACGTGAAGGGCAAATGGCAATGTAGCTTTATGCTGAATGTGTGTGTGTGTGTGTGTGTGTGTGTGTGTCTGTGTGTGTGTGTGTGTGTGTGTGTGTGTGTGCGCACGTGTGTGTGTGCATGTGTTTGTGTGTTAGGCACATGGCCATTTTGCTGGACCATTTTAAAAGAGCATGCGAGTCCCAGGGTCTATTTCTCAGAATAAATTGCTGCTTTACAGCTCCAGTGTCAGCAGAAAAAGCCAGTAAATAATTTGAGGCGTCGACTCGCAGGCACGAGCGCCGAGTGATAAATATTTGGAGGGTCAGGGACTGAAATTGTGCAGCGCTGCTTAGTTAAGACACAGGATTTTGTGTCTGAGTGTGTGTGTGTGTGTGTGTGTGTGTGTGTGTGTGTAGGTCAGAGCTGTGGTTTACACCACATACATATATATATACGCACATATAAAGAAAACTTTTTAACAGATGAACGCAGCTTCTTCATCACTCATGAGAGACAACGAGAGCGACCGAGTCCCAGCTGAGCTCGTTTCCACTGTGTACCGTCCTCACTACCTCACTACCTCACTACCTCACCGTCCTCACTATCTCACTACCTCGCTATCTCACCGTCAAGATTCATGTTAAACTTCTGTAACAATTTAAATAATTTTAATAATTTATAAACGATAGTAGTTTTTTTATTTCATTTGTCTAGTTTGTCACTTTTAGAAAACAATTAAACTGCTCTGATAACTCATCCTGTACTCATCCTGTACTCATCCTGTACTCATCCTGTACTCATCCTGTACTCATCCTGCGCTCGGGCCATTAACACTCTCCAAATGTTCTCCAAATAATCAGCCCATTAAACGCTCCCTAGTGAAGGTAACACCCCCCCCCCCCCCCAACCGCCCCTAAACATGGTTTTACTCACGGTGTTTTGGCTGTGTCTTTACACACACACACACAAGTAGTTGGTGAAGACAGCTTCCAGTCTGAGGTTGGTTTCTCTCAAGGTTTCTCCGTCATGTCATCTCAAGTTGTTCGGCCCTTTATACAGGATAAGTGCTATAAAGAATGAGTGAGCGAGAGTGAATGGCGGCAGGGGTTTAGCGGTTAGCGCTGTGACCCCGCCCCTCCAGGGTTAGGGGTACGAATCTCACCCCAACGCTCAGTGTGTGGAGTTCGCATGTTCTCCTCTTGCTTGGTGGGATTCCTCGTAGTGTCCAAAGACATGCAGAGGAGGATAACTGGTGTTCCCAAATTGCCTGTAGAGTGTGTGTGTGTGTGTGTGTGTGTGTGTGTGTGTGTGTGTGTGTGTGTGTGTGTGTGTGTGAGTGAGGACAAGTGTTATGTAAAATTAATTAATCACATCAGGGTCAGAAGCTGCATTAGAGCAGAAACAGTGTGGAGCGTAAAGACGTGATCTGTTACACACGGCATCCTGACACGAAGGATTTCATTTAGAGAGACATAGAGAAAGAGAGAGAGGGAGAGAGGGAGAGAGACCAGGAAAATGAGCACAGCGACTGTAACGGCGACCCTTGTGTGTGTGTGTGTGTGTGTTATGTTGCATCAGACGGACTTGGTTTCCAGTCGCGGCCTGCACGAGGTGGATTCTTGATGTCTTATCCTGGCACGTCTCATCAGCGAGCGACGTCTCTGGAGCACATCAGGTTTACAAAAGTGTGTGTGGAATGTTAAGTCCTGATTTGTCAGCATGCTTTCCTCCAGTATAACTCGTTACCTGATCACACACACACACACACACACCCGCACGCACCGAGGAACAACACGGCCGATGAAAGCGTCGGCACTGCAGATGGTCTGCTGGTGAAGTCTGAGGAGTCTTATTGGCTTTGTAGGCAGCAGCAGGGTTTTAAATCTAATGCAGCAGGAAGTCTGGGGAGAAAACGCAGCAGTTTCTTGGGAGAATTTAGGAGGAGTAAGGACAAGCCAAGGCGCTGTTTCTGGATTAGCTGTAAGGATTTAAAGGCTGTCAGTGGGCTGGAAAAAAACAGCCGGCACACGAGCTGCAGAAAAGATGAAGTGCTGAGCAGGAACCTAATTGGTCTCCGTGGAAATAAATAGTCAATAGTCATCTTCCCGAAGCTGTAGAGGAGAAACCTGCGTCTCCAGGCGAGTGTGACGAGCAGCACCGGCGTCTCCACCAGGCCTTTATGCACCTGCAGTTATTTCAGAAGAAGTGACGACCGAATTTTTAAACACAAACAGCAAGATCAAAGGATTTCCAGGAACAGCAGTAGAGCAGAGTTCAGACATCAGAGACGTTCCTTCAGTAAGTGCTGCGTCCTGGTCAGCGTGGAATCTCTTCTCTTATTGGTTCATTTTTCTTTGTGTCAGATTTTAACATCTTTTAAGGACTCGTAACAAAATTCACTCGAGCTAATAAAGTGTTAGAAAAGCCTTTAAACATGATGCACAGATTCTCAGGAAACAGGAAATACACGCCACAAACAGGAAATACACAACGCATACAGGAAATACACAACGCATACAGGAAATACACAACGCATACAGGAAATACACGCCACAAACAGGAAATACACAACGCATACAGGAAATACACGCCACAAACAGGAAATACACGCCACAAACAGGAAATACACGCCACAAACAGGAAATACACAACGCATACAGGAAATACACGCCATATAATAAATGTATATACTTTTTGCAGTAAGCCCCGCCCCTCTCTGTTTTGAGTCCATGTTGATGTAGTTTTGCTCAGTCGGCTGATGAACGTCTCTCACGCTCTCTCTCTTTCGCACATGACGGACAGACACAGAGTCCCTCTGTTCAGTGCGTCTCCAGGAGGACAGTGGGGTTTTTATACAATAATTCCATCAGAACATTTTAGATTTAATACAGAAACACGGCTTATTGAGTTTAAAACAGACGAGCGTTTCATCATCCAGCTCCGGCTGCTGCTTTGTGTTAAACTGACTGACGAGAGTAATCCTCTAATAATAAAAGTTTCCCAGAGACATCCCTGAAAATCTTTTAAAACGCTTTACAACACATACTGTATGGTTATGAAGCTGAACACACTGACCAGACTCATGTGCTCCTCGTTGTCATGGTAACAGCGAGACTAAACCCTGCACCATGATACACTGGTTTAGATCACATGAGCGTGTCTCCACACACAGGGTTGATACAGAGGGTCTGGTCC
>CM059210.1:40108094-40113094 GCA_030347435.1 Clarias fuscus
GTACTGAACACTACGCTGTACTGGACACTGTGATGTACTGAACACTACACTGTACTGAACACAGTGATGTACTGGACACTACACTGTACTGAACACTGTGATGTACTGAACACTACACTGTACTTAACTGTGATGTACTGAACACTGTGATGTACTGAACACTACACTGTACTGGACACTGTGATGTACTGAACACTTCACTGTACTGAACACTGTGATGTACTGAACAGTGTACTGAACGCCAGTAAGCTGTAAGCGTGGGACGTTACCGAGGATCTTGAGCTCGGCGCTGGAGTAAATCGCTCCGTACTTGTTCTCAGCCACACACTGGTACATCCCTGAGTCGGCCGGCTGAACTTTCTGTATGATCAGCTCTCCGTTCAGCGTCTGCACACGGCTCTGTGTGGAAGACACACACACACACACACACACACACACACACACACACACACACACACACACTACTTTTAAAATCTTTAAAAACTTTAATAAACATTACATGAAATCCCTTTGTAACCGTATAGATGTGTGTGTGTGTGTGTGTGTGTGTGTGTGTGTGTGTGTACCTGGGTGTTCAGCGGTTCTCCGTTGCGTAACCAGTGGTAAGAGGGGCGGGGCTTTCCGGTGGCTCTGCACTCCCAGTGTAACTGATCACCGCTGTCCAGCTGAGAGTCGTTTATCAGATTGATCCACTGCGGCGCCACTAACGGGGGACACAGAGACAACGTGGGACACTACAGTCTGAACACAGCACACACACAAACACACGCACACACACGCACAGACACGCACACACACACACGCAGCATTTCTGCTGGTTTATTTTTAGCCTGAAGTTCACTTTAATAAAGTTAAAAAGTTTTTTGTTCATCTTTCATTCTTTTTTCTTTTTAATGAGGTATAGTGAAGTTTTTGCTTTAACAGTAGGTTTAACATCAACATGTGAAGAAAACACACACACACACACACACACACAGTCCACAGTCTGCACTAATTAAAGCAGAGTGATGTGATATAGTGTAGATGATTACAGTCAGTCAGTAAGAGCAGTTGGCGTGTGTACTGTTTACTATAGCACTGTGACCACGTGTGTTTAAAGCATCTTTTATTTTGTATGTTTGTGTGTGTGTGTGTGTGTGCGTGTGTGCGTGTGTGTGTGAGAAAGTCGTAGTAAAGCAAAAGCAAGTGTTCCGTGTTAAAGATTCAGTTTTTCTCTCTCTGTAAGAATGCAGTGATTCCGTTAGTGTGTGTGTGTGTGTGTGTGGAACGAATCGAGTTTCTATTATTTCTTATGGGGGAAATTCACTTTGATATACAAGTGTTTTGATATACAAGCACACTAAGGGAACGAATTACAGTATACTTTCAATCCAAGGTTTAACTGTTTGGTGACGTGGACAAAATTGTTGGTACCCTTTGGTCAATGAAAAACTCATAATGGTCACATAAATAACTTTAATTTGACAAAAGTAATAATTAAAAAAAATTCTATGAATGTTAACCAATGAAAGTCAGACATTGCTTTTCAACCATGCTTCAACAGAATTATTTAAAAAAAATAAACTCATGGAACAGGCCTGGACAAAAATGATGGTACCCCTAGAAAATACTGAAAATAATGTGACCAAAGGGACATGTTAATTCAAGGTGTGTCCACTAATTAGCATCACAGGTGTCTACAATCTTGTAATCAGTCAGTGGGCCTATATATAGGGCTCCAGGTCGTCACTGTGTTGTTTGGTGACATGGTATGTACCACACTCAACATGGACCAGAGGAAGCGAAGGAAAGAGTTGTCTCAGGAGATTCGAAAGAAAATTATAGACAAGCATGTTAATGGTAAAGGCTATAAGACCATTTCCAAGCAGCTAGATGTTCCTGTGACTACAGTTGCACATATTATTCAGAAATTTAAGATCCATGGGACTGTAGCCGACCTCCCTGGACGTGGACGCAGGAGGAAAATCGATGACAAATCAAAGAGACGGATAATCCGAATGGTAACAAAAGAGCCCAGAAAGACTTCTAAAGAGATCCAAGGTGAACTTCATGCTCAAGGAACATCAGTGTCGGATCGCACCATCCGTCGTTGTTTGAGCCAAAGTGGACTACATGGGAGACGACCAAGGAGGACACCATTGTAGAAAACAAATCATAAAAAAGCCAGACTGGAATATGCCAAACTACATGTTGACAAGCCACAAAGCTTCTGGGAGAATGTCCTATGGACAGATGAGACAAAAATGGAACTTTTTGCCAAGGCACATCAGCTATATGTTCACAGATGGAAAAATGAAGCATATGAAGAAAAGAACACTGTCCCTACTGTGAAACATGGAGGAGGCTCTGTTATGTTCTGGGGCTGCTTTGCTGCATCTGGCACAGGGTGTCTTGAATCTGTGCAGGGTACAATGAAATCTCAAGACTATCAAGGGATTCTAGAGAGAAATGTGCTGGCCAGTGTCAGAAAGCTGGGTCTCAGTCGCAGGTCATGGGTCTTGCAACAGGACAATGACCCAAAACACACAGCTAAAAACACCCAAGAATGGCTAAGAGGAAAACATTGGACTATTCTAAAGTGGCCTTCTATGAGCCCTGACCTCAATCCTATTGAGCATCTTTGGAAGGAGCTGAAACATGCCGTCTGGAAAAGGCAGCCTTCAAACCGGAAACAACTGGAGCAGCTTGCTCATGAGGAGTGGGCCAAAATACCTGCAGAGAGGTGCAGAAGTCTCATTGACAGTTACAGGAATCGTTTGATTGCAGTGATTGCCTCAAAAGGTTGTGCAACAAACTATTAAGTTAAGGGTACCATCATTTTTGTCCAGGCCTGTTCCATGAGTTTATTTTTTTTTTATAATTCTGTTGAAGCATGGTTGAAAAGCAATGTCTGACTTTCATTGGTTAACATTCATAGAATTCTTATTTATTATTACTTTTGTCAGATTAAAGTTATTTCTGTGACCATTGTGAGTTTTTCTTTCATTGACCGAAGGGTACCAACAATTTTGTCCACGTGTGTATATAATTATATATGGTTACATAGGGACAGGAATCAACAGTCGCCTCACGATTCCACTACACGTGTGTCTCTGTCATCCACTGCCATTATTTATTCTAAACAAACTTGTGGATTGAATTGAAATAATTCACTCTAAATCCTCGGGATGGAAATATGTAAATAGTTTAGAAAGCGCCATCTGTTTATAAAGAAACAGCGGTAGTATTTTCCCATCTCTAATATAGACATATACATAGATTTATGCAGGTGAAAGTGTAAAGAACTCAGAATCCACGAGTTCAGTTCTATAGTTATGTAATTACACACATACCTAGGGGGCGGAGTTTCTCTAAAACAGGGGGCGTGTCTCAGCATAATTTTGAACGCTTGTTTTTTGCATGAGTGAAGCGTTTAGTCCAGCGCCACCATCTGGCGGTTTGATGTAACCGGAGTATGTCATGCTGAAGTGTGTTGTGCTGTAGACACACACACACAAACAAACAAACAAACACACACACACACACACACACACACACACACACACACACACACACACACACACACACACACACACACTGCAATTCCATCATCAGTTTTAATGCACTGTATAACGACGCGCTGAATCACGTGCTAGTTTTCAGCTTTGGTTTGTCTCTTGCTTTTAGATTTCATCTGATTTCATTTAACTGTTTAAAGAAATGAAACTCAGATTTCTTCCCCAGTTTCTGTCCCGAGTTCTCCCAGGTGTAAAGGAGAGCGCTCGGTGTAAGGCTGCCGGTCTGAGTGAGGTGTGAGGTGTGAACTACACCAGGGGACAAACTGCAGAAAGACATTAAAAGAACTTAAAAGAGAAAAGTTCCTGAAGACGTTTCTGGGATTAGCAGCGTCGGTGCGAGTGCGAGACGATTATTGTAAAAGATCCTGCTGAGCTCGTCTCTGTGTCTGGGATTAAAGAACGATGTGCGGCTGAGGAACACAGATCTCTGACACCGGAGTGATCTCGGAGTCTCGGAGTCTCAGAGTGAGAGACGCAATCTGGGACACAAAGCAGTTATTTTAGTCCGAACAGTAAGAAGTGCGTTAATTGGGTTCATGTTATTCCCATTCAAGTCAGAGAGGAGAGACGACGTAATTTATTCCTGAGAGGAGCGATGGCGTCCCTGCAGCCCGAGCACGGGACACGTCAGAGAGGAGGACAGCGTCCATCAGTCCTGAGGCACAGAGGAACGCTCCAACAGGAGAACCTAAAGACTTCTGTCCCGTGGAGAACGCTCACAACTACAGCTTCAGATAATGAATTATGTCATTACTAAACACCTAAACAAACGGAGAACCCACTTAAAAGCCTCTGAGCAGTCTCATTTGTTCTAAACGGACAGATTTGATTTGAAATGCGTCTCTCTCTCTCTCTCTCTCTCTCTCTCCAGAGGAAACTTAAATAACAAGTGATATGGACAATCTCTCTCTCTGTCTGTCTCTGTCCTTACTGTAGACCTGGACGTGTCCCCTGAAGGCCGTTCCTCCTCGGGAGTTCTCCGCTTTACACTCGTAACTTCCTGCATCGTCCAGTTGGATGTTGGGAATCTCCAGCACCGCCTGAGACTTCCGGAGTCGAGCCTTTTTTGGAATGTTCCCGTTAATCTTCCTCCATGTGATGGTTGGGACGGGACTGAAAGACAGACAGAGAGACACAGAGAGAGAGAGACAGGCATGTGATGTGAACCTCTCTGTCCATGAGCAAAGAGGGAAAAACATGATGTAAATTATTAGACAGGAGGTACATAAACAACTATAAACTGTAAACAAGATACATTTTATACAACAATTTACGGCACAAAAATAAAATGTTAAATGGAAGACGGCTGAGAAAACAGGACGGAGTTACTGTAGCATCAACACACATTTTACTTCCAGATGATGATAAACACCTGCTTACAGAAACTTTCACCGTGTCCGTGATCACACATTAATATTTTATTTCTCTGTTCTGGACAGTTCT
>CM059210.1:40115594-40118094 GCA_030347435.1 Clarias fuscus
CGCTCTCGGCAAGACGAACAGAAAGACCCTAAAAATAAAATCCGGGGTCGCTGCAGGCTCGAACTCTTAATGCTGTTTAAATAAGGGCTTTAACACACATCCCTTCATCATGTGCACTTCATGCGCACTACTCTGAGTGCTTTTCTCCCTCCTGGCGTTTGGCTCACGTTGACCGGCTCCATTTGTCACCGAGGGATTTCTGGCCGAACGTGGATAATGGAGATTAAAAGCATTCGCAAAGAATCTGAAGCCTGGTGAGTAAAGAGCTGGTTTTTATTCTCTCTCTCTCTATAAATCACTCCATCCAGCTCTTCTGAACAAAACCCTGACCGACTTCTCACGTCTATCACAGCTGATGTGAACGGAAAGGTCTTAAACTTTGTGTTTATTCACTAACTAATGCTCAGACCTGCGAGCGACGGCGCCCCAGTGAGGACCCGAAACTCACTGCAGCGTTCAGGGAGAATAAAACGCCTGGGAGAGTCTGTGCAGAGACACGCTGCACTGAGCAGCAGATAACCAGACCTTCTGGAGGAGTTCCTCATGTGGAGCGTCGCGTTTCATACAGAACCATCGCAGAACACCAACGGCACGAAGAACATGCATTCTGTAACGGGCGGGGCGCTGATAAAACACACAGCGACTGTCTTACATCAGACTGGAGGGAGAGACAGAGAGAGACAGAGAGAGAGACAGAGAGGGAGAGAGAGAGAGACAGAGAGAGACAGAGAGAGAGACAGAGAGAGAGAGAGAGGGAGAGAGAGAGAGAGAGAGACAGAGAGAGAGAGAGAGAGAGACAGGAGAGACAAACTTACTTTCCGAGAGCGAAACACTCGAGTCGCACCGTCGATCCTTTCGCAGTCAGCACTGTAGGAAGAAAGTGCACCTCAATTTTCGGCTCATATTCCCCCATTATACCTGGAAGACACACACACACACACACACACACACACACACACACACACACACACACACACACACACAATGATAATAAGATGTTATTCTGAGTTTCATCTCCATTACACCTGACACGTCTCTCTTCTCCTCTTTTCCTCTCTCACCTCCTGCGATTCATTTTCTGTCAGTTTGTCTTTCTGGTACTGAAGCTGAAGTGAGCAGGATAAAGTGCAGACACACACACACACACACACACACACACACACACACACACACACACACACTGCTGCTCTGCTTCCTTTATTAGGGCCCAAGCACTATGAGGTGCTCAGGACTCCTTTGTTTTCATAAGGATTGTTTATTTATTTTTTCCCACCCTTTTGGACTTTTCGGGGGTCTTAACATGCTCAAAAACTCATGACACTTGGCAGACAGGTTGGAATCTGCTGCCATCAGGATGCCTGAGAGTCACTTGGCCCTGGGCCCCCAGGGGCCCCCACACGAGATTTTGCTGCCTAGCTCATATACACTTTCACGTAGGCACACGAATCTCGGTACACATTTAGAGTTCATTGAGCCAAACAACTTTTGCGCTGCATGTCCTGGGCTAAACTCAACAGGAGGCTGGTTATTTTGGGTCATTCGCAAAAATGCACCCGATGGATTTTGATATACTCCTCCTAGGGAAATTATACAATCGCTACCAAACTGGGCCGAAGAGATCTAAAGACATTGAGGATGTAAAATTGCGGAGGGATTTTTGATATCTCAAACGGGTCAGCCGTGATAATGTCTTAAACATACGCCGAAAAATGATTAATAACTTTCTGTATTTATTTATTATATTGATTTACATCACGTTCAGAGACATCACAGTGTGAGGCTTTTCGTCCAGCATCTGTGGCCCATTGTACACAAACATCACAAATATTAACACTCTCACACACACCTACACACATACACGCACAAACACACTTATATATCACACACATACACACACATTACAAATGTTAACAATCACACACTCACATATCTCTCTCACACACGCTTAATAAATGGATTAAATTGGAATTCTACTGGGATTTGATTTAAAGTGAATTTCTCATGAAAGCTGCGTTTCAGTCTCGTCCTCGTCACAGACCCGTGGCTCTCGAGCTTCCCTCTGCGTCGAGTCCATTTTTAACATTTGAGCGTTGTGTATTCCGGCGGTGCGGCGGTCGCGTGTGGGAGGCTGACACTGATACGGCGGAGTCTCGGCTGGCTGAGCTGAAACAAACGGGACGTCGCCGGGTCGATCCTCAAATCCCAATTTAATCCATTTATTAAGATTACAATGAGCTCGTTTGATGCAAAGCAATTTTCCTTTTCTTTTGTTGTTGCCACGTGGCACAATTATCTGATAAACGTCCAGGCCTCCATCAGCAGCTCAAAGCTTTTAAAATATTGCAGCGAGTGAAAAAACAACAACAACAACAACAACAGCAGCAGTAGCAGCACATTATCCCGTCTCTGGGCTTTATGTCTGTTTTCTAACAATTAAATCAGTTCGAATAAAAGGACAGAAAATGGCTTCACAGTGAGAGAAAAGTGTGTTTGTGAAGGA
>CM059210.1:40128094-40230594 GCA_030347435.1 Clarias fuscus
TGACAGTGAAAAGTGAGCATCAGCTCCATAGAGTCTGACGGGTGGCCGGGGGTGAAGGGGGGGGGTGTGTGGCGGGGGAACAGATGGAGACTTGGTCTTGATCTGGGTGAAGAGCAGGTTCAGTGACCAGCTTCATCCATCTCTGCTGTTACTCTGCTCCAGCTTCATCTGCAGACGCCTCTCACATCTCCACTTCAGTTCTTTCTGGACTCGCATCACATCATTATTGTCACTAGCTATAGGAATAATTCTCTTCCTTTATTTCACCTTCACCGCACCACTTATCCGGCGTCTGTTGTTCAGAAAGCAGTGAACTTTTCTGTTTAAAAAGGCATTTAGCCAATCAGAGATGAGACTCAATTATTGTAACCAATCATAACACACAGGGCGGGACTTATTGGAAAAGAAGGGACGCTTAACCCAACCTCGAAGCTGGAGAAAATCCTTCTCTTTCTGTAGTATTTCTGCAGATGAAACACTTCACAGCGAGCAGAAACACTTTACAGTCCAAGGTTGAATTTTACTCCTTCACTCATCGTCTGCACCACTTTATGCTGTATTCAGGGTCGAGGGGGCGGAGCCTATGGTTGACTTATATAAATATTATAATTTTACACACAGAGCTGCTGAGTCGCAGGGGGAGGGTGGGGGTTGGGGGGGGCGTTCATTATATTAAGCTGTAAAATCTATAAAGCCCATGTAAGTGTGATTCTATAATGAATAAACAGCTGTAATCGCTAATTGATGTAATTGCTGTGATATAAAAGGGATTAACGTCTTGGGGGCGTGTTGTTATTGGAAAATAATCTTCAGGGTGGTGACGGTAAGTCCGCTTCATAAACCACTGCACCACTGATTAATTTCCTATTGCAGCACAGTGCTGAGTGTTTTATTCCTTACAGACCGAACTAACCATTCATTTCTCACAAATATCGATTAGAGAGAAATTTACTTAGTCTCTCTCTCTCTCTGTCTCTCTCTCTGTCTCTCACACTCTCTCTCTCTCTCTCTCACACTCTCTCTCTCTCTCTCTCTCTCTCTCTCTATCTCACTCTCTCTCTGTCTCTCTCTCTCACACTCTCTCACTCTCTCTCTGTCTCTCTCTCTCTCTCTCTCTCTCTCTCTCTCTCTATCTCACTCTCTCTCTCCCACTCGCTGGGCTGAAGATAAATCAATCTTGGCTTTTTTTCTAGCAGCACGGGGATTGATTAATGTTGATTATTTTTTAATTATTAATTTAATTAAATAAATATTTAAAGAAAATATTAAAATGTCCTGGTTTTAGTAAAAGACCAACAGTTTTCATTTATTTCATAGATTCTTTAGTATTTTAGCTCTAACGCAGTGACGTAGCGCTCGCGGCGCGTCCTGAAGTGCTGCACTGAACTCCATGTCCATCATGTTGGAGACCTTCACCTTCCCAGCCTGAGAGATGTTCCGTCTCTGTGCAGCAGAGGAGCAGAGATGATCCTAATAACGGTGAAACAGAGCTGCAGAAGGTCAAGCAGAAGAACACGAAGCTGCACACGTGATGATCCATTAGAGGAGAATATTAGACGGAGAGTTTGAGATACGCTCGTGCAGAAACACAGATCCCCTGCTGTGGGAGATAATTGTCTGTCTAAGAATCTGTTTCATTCCTAATGATCCAGGAAATTTGAGTCCCGGAAGCTGAAGCTGCTCTCGGAGCATGTTCCATCAACCGGCTGGAGAGGGAGCAGCTAACGAGCTAACCTGCTAGCGCCATTAGCTGAGCGTTAGTTACGGCCGATGCTACGTCTCAGGCTGATGTTATGTCTCTGCATCCTGCTGTGATGAGACCACATGCAGGTTGACTGACGCGCGCACACACACACACACACACACACACACACACACACACACACACACACACACACACACACACACTCTCACACACACACACACACACACACACACACAGTACAAACGGCCTCCTCCAGAATCCGTCACACTTTAGTGCTGGGCGTGGCAGCGCAATAAAAGACCAGCTGATGATGATAGGACGAGGCTCTGAGCGGAAGCAGACGGCACTCGGACGTGAAGCCTCGGTCACATGACGCGCCAAACATAAATATGTCGGTGAGACGGGGACGCTGATGAAACTGTGTCAGCTCGGAGCCGGGGATTTACGGCTCACACGGCTGAAGGAGAGTCGAGATTCAGCAGGACTATTTTTCATGCGTCTCTCCATTGTCCTTCAGTAATGATAACGCTGTCCCTCAGCACTCCATCAGCGCTTAACACACTCGTGTAACCTGAACAGTGCCGACCTTATCGCTCACTCATCCCCTGAAACCACAACAAAACACACTAAGCTGAACACACCGAGCTGAACACACACCGCGCCAACCTGAACGGCTTTCGTCTGGAAATACAGAATGAATTCATCCAGTTAATAGTTTTAGTATCCTAGTACAGTGGAACCTCGGATTGCGAGTAACTCGGCGAGTGATGAGCACGTTTACGAGTGCCAAGTTTTTTGACACCGACAAACACACACTCTCTCGCCTTTACACCCCCCCCTCCCCGGCTTCACACAGACACACACACTCCGCTCTACACAGAAACTCTGCTCTGTCGCGATTCTTTTCAAAGGTAAGGTGCTGGTTCATTTGTTTGTTTGTTTTTTTACTTTACAGCAGTGATTTAGTCTGCACTCACGCAAGTGCCATTAGAGAGGTTTCTTTTTTTCCCATTAAAAGTGTTTCCGTTGTGTGTGTTTGTTGTGTGGAGGGAGGGAGGAGGAGTTTTTACTGTGTAAACACACACAAATACACGGCGCCTGCGCGCACAAACGGAAAAACGTATCTGTTGAGATTTATTTTAACTTTTTTTAAAGGTAAAGTGCAGGTTAATTTGTTTTATTTTTACTTTATATATACACACAGTGTGCACAAATGTGTGTGTGTGTGTGTGTGTGTGTGTGTGTGTGTGTGTGTGTGTGAGAGAGAGAGAGAGAGAGAGAGAGAGAGATCTATCTATTTAACTACAGTTCACACATAACAGGGTGAAACTACATCAGGAACATCAGACCATAAGCTCTGGAGGTCAGGTAGAACAGAGAGAGTGAGAGAGAGTGAGAGAGTTTGGACACAGAGATTTAAACAGTTTGCAAAAAGCTAGTGAGAAAGACAGTGAAATAGTGTGGACAGAGAGAGAGACAGAGAGAGAGTGAGACAGGGAGTGAGACGGAGAGAGAGACAGATAGTGAGACAGAGCACTTACCAGGTGAATGAGGAGGAGGCATACACATCAGCACCACTCCCTGACCTTCTCTGACTGACACGCCTCCTCTCGGTCGACTACTGAAAGCACGGAGGTCTGAGAACACACACACACACACACACACACACACACAGGGTGTTAAGACAGAGTGCTGTGTACTAGAGAGCGTGATGCTCTGATTTAAGGTCTGTGTCTTCAGCAGGAGCTCTGAGAGGAACCGGGCTCTCCAGCCGACCTCCAGAGACGATCGAGTGATATTCAAAGATATTAAAACTTGAGAAAAGAGACATTAAAGCTACTGAAAGAGCTCTTTAAATACCAGCTGAGAAATTTGGAGTTAATTCAAACATATTTTTTTTTTTATCAGAAGATGATGTTATATGTTTATAATCATCTCTGTGTCTCTTCCTGAGATGTTCTGTCATCACTTATCATCAGGAAACTGGACCTGACTCTCAACACTCTTCTGTCCATCATTAGTTTGTGCACATGAACAGCTGTGACCGATCATGTGTTTGACTGAGCGCCGTTTGTCTATCTGATCTAAATCTAGACACTAATCAGATACGTGAAGACATTTGAAATGATCAGAATTAGGATTAATCATCTCATCTAAATAAATGAAAGTTTTATCTGTACATTAATCAGAACCGGTTCAGTTTCATACACTGGAGGACCAGAAACCAGACTCAGAAAAATTCCTGTCTGTCTGTGTGTCTGTGTGTCTGTATGTCTGTCCAGCCAGACTGTGTCTCAGCCTCACAAAAGTGCCTGGACAGAATTGACTGAATCTCCTGCAGCACTCAGATCTCTGGCTGAAGTTTAATCTGCACCATCAGTGAAATCACAATGTTGAGTAAAAGTGATGTTATGAACAGTTATGTGTGGGATTTAATAATCTACTTTAAAATAATCTACTAATGCACTACTGTCTCAATGTAAACAAACACCTGCAGCAATAGATATTAATGAGAAAAGATAAAGTGAATATTTTGACTGGGATTAGTTCATATTCTCACTTTGGCTGAAATAACAGCGCTGAAGTGGTATAAGTGAATTTTAACACGCCGGAGTCGTTTTAAGACGAAACTTCATCTTTATCTGATCGACTTTTTCCATTTCTCATCTGTGATTCTCTCTCCGATTACCGAACAGCGAGTGTATTTGTCTGAGCACCAAAGAAGTACAACTTAGTGTAAACAAGGCGTCAGATACTCGACCTTACAGAATGTGATTTCTGTGTATTAATAAGTGAGACAGAGAGACACACAGACATGGACGTGGACCTCAAATAATAATAATAATAATAATAATAATAATAATAATATCACTCATTACATTAAAGATCAGCAGATTATTATTAGATTTAACATTTTAACTGTTTCTACAAACTCTCTAACCATCAGCAATGTGTACTAGCACTATTTAGGAATAAATACAAAAAGCAGCTCATTGTCAGATAATCAGATTAAACATGGCGTCAGTGTTGCAGACAGGAACATGTACAGGTGATGAGCAGGAAGTTAAATGTTTGTAAGTGAACTTTCTTTCAGCTGCTGCACTTCATCCAATTCACTCCAGACTCACTCAGCTCCATACGAGTGTCCTGCTGAAGATCAAACACATCACTGATATCTCCTTACCACCAGACACACACACACACACACACACACACACACACCCCCGAAACACACACACACACACACGCATACTCACAAACATCATTAATCTGAGCATTGTGAGCTGACAGGGAAAGCAGGAGTGTGTGTGTGTGTGTGTGTGTGTGTGTGTGTGTGTCTGTGTGTGTGTGTGTGTCACACCTTCCCACCATTTCCACATGTCTGTGGGCGTCGTTTCTTTTTTCTCCTCCACACAAATACGAAGATACGAGATGGCGCTCTCATAAAACACGCACACACACACATCCACAAGGCTGCGGGTTTCACTTTATCTTCCTCTGCCTTCACGTCAGTCATTCTCTCTCTCTCTGCCCATCTCTTTAGATCTTTATATATTTATTCATATTATTTGTTCCTGTCAGTTTATTGTTCGGTTTCCATCAGTGTTTTTCCATATTTTATTTATTTTATGTTTATGATGTTTATATCACCGTCTTGTCTCTTCTGTATTTTCCTATAATTGACATGAAGACCTGGACTGTCCTTATGTCATTATAAAACCACAACACTAGAAATCACTTGAGAGTCGCCGCCGTCGAGGCGAATCATTCACAGCATTTAGAGGAAACAGAAGAAAACCCCAAGTCAATAAATAAGAAGTGAACTGTGTGTAAATCCGAGCGTTGTTGGCGTTGAGGACGAAGTGTCGCGTCAGAGGAACAGAGCTGAGACGCATCACTTCTGATCCAATCTGCAGCATCGCGGAGGCATCGGACAGAGACAGTGTGAAGTGTTGGACCGGACTTTCTGCCTGAACGTGAACGTGAGCAGCCGGACGAACGAAACCGAGCGAGACGAGAGAAAGATCCAACGCAACGTTCGAGGGTTTGATTGGGCAGACGCTAGTGGCGGTGTGGATAATCATTTATTTTTGCATCTGCTTATTATTTTCTCTTACTAGCGTAACTTCCTTGAGAGTCGCCACTTGGCCTTGACTTGATGAGCTGTGGTTTTGTCTGGTTTTGGAGGCGGAGCTTATTACACTCCCTCATTGTCCAAACACACAGCGGAGAGAGATTAGCGTTTGGGTAGAGACACTGTGTGTTTCCTGTACAGATGTTTCACAACACGTTCAGCAGTTAGTCACCCTGTGAGACGCGGCGCGGCTCTGCGTTGTCGTTAACGTCTGCTGATCACTCGTTGTTTTCTTCATCATTAAGTCTCTCTGGGATTTGTGTCTCAGGTTTTAGACTTCTATTCCGATCTCGAGTCTATCGCTAATTTCCACCTCCTCTGGTGTGAGCTCACGCAGGTGTGTTGCACCGATCAATGTGCATACAAATATAACACGACACTTTGGTACCAAAAGTCTACTGAGCTGCGTGAGCGCTGTGTCAGAGGTGACGAGACCCCATGAAGATGGGTGACGTAAGGACGTGTTTTGCTCCTGGGCACGCGCAAACCCAACCAAAATAAACGACTATAGTCTACTTAAAGAGGACTAGCAGAACACAACGGCCTTTGTTGCAACTCACCAGGTCGCGACCATAGACTATATAAAGAGACCTGGACAAACCCTCCATGGCGCCACCCACTGTTCATCTGCAGAGCAGTTTTGAAGTTCTGTGACAGAGCTCTGATTGTCTCCATCTTGACAGGAGCTGACTCCGCCCAAATCCTGGTTGATCCACAAATGTGTAAGTGGGCGGAGCGAACTGAGCTTGGAACACGCCTACTTACCTCAGTTAACACCTGCACGCTAGCTAGCTTTAGCTTAGCTAACATGTTATGCTGGCTAACTCTAATTTATATGCTAACACATTTAGCCGTACTCAGTCATCCGTACTGTACGCGCGTCCCATGTCGACTTCTGCGTATCTTCTGATGAGTTAAACTACAACTTTTCAGGTAGCTGGTTAGCTAAAGAGATGCACAGCAGACAGCTAGCGGTTCGACATTGGCACTGCAGCTGTCGCTCAAATCAACCATGACCCTAATTACGAGTTTAACTGATGAGTTACGTAAATACCCCCCCCCCCCCCCACCCGTACCAGGCTGTAAACCTGTTTAAATCTGTTGTGCAGTTTTAACATTGACATTTGAGCCCAAACAGTTATGATATTCTAGCAGAGAACGATTAGCGCAGAGCCGAGTCTGTCCGCTGGTCCTGATTTAACATCAAGCTCTTCAGATTTGGATGTTTAAACACGAGGTCTCGGAGAACCTGCTCCCGCTCATCCGCTGCGTTTCCTGAAGAGGTCGAGCTCCTCTAACAAGCTGTCCAGACATAATAATAATAAAGCTTTAAATAATTGAAAGCTCCTAAAGCGCCGTGTCACGCAGTGTGTTATTGATTTATCAGTCCCTGTGATTGGCTCTTCTTTATTCCCATATCAGTGTTGGTTCTCGACCCCTCACTTCCTCTGTGACATATGAATTATAGACAATCAATGGAGCCTTCTGTCGTCTAAATGGGAAAATAGATTTTCTTTTGTTGCTGTTAAGAAGAGATTGAAGAAATGAAATAAATAAAGTTCCCACAGACAGCTGAAGTCCTTATACGAAGGACACGAGGCGACGTGACCAGGAGAATTCATAAATTTTTTTGCCATTCCAGATTTTTCCTTAGAATCAGAGTGAGAATAAACACCACTGGTGGAATGATGTGCAGGAACTTGTTTAGGATATTGAGGAAATTCCAAATGCTAAGAACATTCAGGAAACAGATTCAAATCAGCTGACACGTTTGTTGTTGTTTTTTCTCTCTTCCTCGTTTGGCTTACTGGTTTTCTCCAGATTGTTCATCTCACATCGTAACATGAGACAGAACTACAGGAAACTCAACAGTATCCATCCTCAACAGTATGAAGGAAAAGAGAGCGAGCGAGCGCTAAGGTGCAGATCGAGTCGGGTTGACGCTCGTCTCGTTTGGGGAATCATCCGCCTACATCTGACTGCGTGTAATTAAGACAGAAGATTATTTTTTGTTGTTTTTCAGCTCAGTGATTTCGCCCGAGTCACAGCAGTGAGACGGTTTGGAGGATAAACACTCAGAGGCTCAATCCCACCGGTGTCGATTCTTGAAGCTCCACATTACCATCCTTGCTGCGTTCCTCCTGCATGAGGTGCGCTCTCCTCTCCTCACACACTTCACTTTGGATTTTCAGGTCACTTTCTGAGCTCTGTGAACCCCTGCAGTTCCTTCTCCTCAAGTCCAAATTGATCCGTTCCCCAGTTGGGTGAATGTTTCCGAGCCCCCTGACGGCTTTGGTATTGATGGACGGAGGGAGGAGAAATGTGAAGAAGAACCGCATGCTGGTTTCTCCAGCTCTGCTTTTTCTCTGATGCTCTTTACTTTGGTCACATTCTCCTTCTTGTCTGCTGACAGAGAGGAGAATCTCACGAGGGAACTGGATCAGAAGAGTGCCTTCAACATGGAGGCTTCAAAGCCTGGCCTGCAAACTAGCCTGGGCCTCGGAGCTTTAAGGACAGACACGATCCACAGACTGCAGGACGAATACTAAAATCCCAGCACCGGTGTTTCTTTCTTCTTTTCCACCAAATTCCAAAACTGATAATTATGGAACCATTACGTCTGAAATCATGGAGCAGAAGGTACTAAAGAAAATCTCATGATTTACATACTTAAACACGGTCTCTACTACATTTGTCATGCATCTGAGTTTTTCCTGCATTTGCCTTGAAGCTCTTGATTATGTCATGAACGCAGAGGCTCTGATGTCCTGTTTAGTTCGGCTGACGCACCCAATCAGACATGAAAGATTTCCTAACACAAAAAAAGAAGAAAGACCCCTGAGCCTCCAGCAGGGTGATAAATGGTCACCATACGTTATGCACAACAGCTCCTGCTGCAGGAGACTTTCCTTTGTCTCGCTGACAGCCTGCTAATGTTCCTGCCAAGGAGAGAACTACAAGGTTAAATCCAAAGACAGCTCCAAAACTGGAACAGGGCCTTCATGGGAAGTCATGGCAAAGCAGCAGAGTCTGGTTTTGTTTGTGAAATAATTTGGAAGAACGCATTAAGTAAAGCAAACTTGAGGCTTTTTTTTTTTTCTTTGTAAATGTATAAACCTCACTGCCTGGCATTTCAGCACAGCTTCAGAGGTCCTCAGGCTGGTTTTAAAAGTCCAATAAAACCCAAAAGTAGCAGAAGGAACCTCGGTGCTGGCAGCAAAATGATAAAAGGTGGACTGAGATAGCAAACTCATAAAAAGCCCTCAGGGAAATCAGTCGACTGTGAGATCAGTGGTGTCCATTTCTGCAGAGGGAGAAAAAATATACTGCAGTCTGTGACTCGGTTCCTGAAATACGTTTCCTATCGGTTCGACTGGAAGAAGGCGTTGCATCATCTGTACCGTGTTCAGCCAAAAAGTTTAGGAAACAGTGAAGTGACGCTTTGTGCGGATGTGCCAGTAAGACCTTTAAAGCTGCTGCTGCTGGGGAAATGAAAAAGAAAACTATCAGTGTGTTTTCACTGAGCTTTGTGCCTCTGGACCTCTGCTCCTTGGCTTGTGCTGATGTTTTGAAGCAAAGCCCAAAGGATTACTGTGGGAATAAATGTGCTTTCTGCTCGAGCTCGCCAGTGAGCCACAGCACTCAGGGCACTAATAGGTACGACTGTCAGGCCTGCTCTTAGAAATACATCCAAGAAACCATGGCAGTGCCAGCAACCCGACTCCCTGTCCCCATGGGAATGACCTCACGGAGTTTAAATTAAACACATCTAAAGAGAACGGCACGAGCTGAATTCTAATGTTTAAGGAAGACTGATCCGTGACACAGTGTGTAAATGAGATGTTGTGTGTGATGCAGGAAGAAGAATTTAGCCCCAACGCTAACGCGTATCCACTTCCTATCCTATTTCAGTCTTTTTCAGCAGACGATCCAACGGATACCGCTTTCTCTCAGGATCTAATTTGGACAAACAGATGTGTATCTGTGCTGATTTACACTCCATCTTGTCCAGCGCAGAAGGATCTACCGAGCTTCGGTTACTCACAGGCGAACTGCAGCACGGCTTCCCGGCTCAGGACGGCTCCCGCGCTGCTCTCGGCTATGCACTGGTACTTCCCGAAATCCGTGGCCTCGCTGGCGTTTATTATCATCAAGTTCCCATCAATCAAGCGGTAGCGTGAGCTCGTCTCAACGTCAACATCTGTTCCATTGATCAGCCAACTGTAAAGAACAGACAGAAAACAGTGCAACTGAAATGAAGGCATCATTATATTGTGTTCTAAACTCTAGACTTTATTTTTCACTTCTCTCATCCTAAACACTTCCCTACTGCTCAAAAATGAACAGCCTGATAGGAAATGGTGCATTATCCATTAGGAGGCTAGACGGTGATATTGATCTAAATTATGAGCCATGATTAAATTGTATCAGTGTCTGGGAGTTCGGTCAAATACCACAGACTGAATCAATTAGTCTGAGCAGCCCTTCTTTCATGCTACAGTCTGTGATTCATCCTACAGATCAACACTGTGTGAAGACCAATCGCTCACAGACGCGGTAATATATCCCGTCGCAACCACGCAGACCAAACTGAACGTTACGAGCTCAACATCTAAATCGAGTCTCGACAAACCGACCGCAAACCCTGACCCGCTACTTACAGACAGGACGGATAATAATCGAACTAAAAAGATAATAAAGTAAGCATTTACGGCAAGTTAAACCTGATCTGTCTGCACGCTGGTCTGAACCTCAGGATGAAACTGAAGTCTGAACTTATTATACCCAGGACAATCATGTGTTACTCATGTACATGAAGTGAGAATCTCTGTACCTGTATGTAGGAGCAGGATTTCCTCTCGCCTCACAGCTCAGCACCACTTTCTTGTCCTCCGAGTCCACAGAGAAGATGGCGTCGTCTGGCTCTTGGATGAACACGGGCCCGAATTCTTCACTTTCTACAGAGGGGGCACAAAATCGTTCTTTACTGAAAGCTCAAAATCCTACAGTATGTAATTAACCCGTAAGGAAGAATGCCACGCTTTCATATTACACCAGCGAGAGAAACCTGAAATCCTGCTGCATCCACGCTGCCAAAAATAATCACTCAGAACTCAGCGAGGTTTCTCACTCTGTCACCCTGCAGCAACCCCGCAGCACTTTTTTGGCAAAAAATCTTTCCAATTATAGCTCTTCTGGGAAAACGCCATATTTTCGCTTGGCAAGTTTAAAAATACTAGCTCTCATTTATTATCTTTTAGCAAAGTTTTTATATAAATGTTTTTATAACTGAAAATTCCAGACAGATTTTATAAAACCTTCTGATTGTCTTTGTACTCACATGCGCACGGTGATGAACGACAACCAGCCAGGGATTAAAATTTTGCCACGCCCACAAAACACCTTAAAAGGCAAGGCTCAGAAAGAGCTGAAAATTACATATAGGCACCAAAATGTTGAACAAGCAGAAAGCAAGACACACCTGAACAAACAGGAAATGAGGACAAAAGGCTAAATAGAAAAGAAACTGCAGGAAAACCATGTGAGTATTATAGTCATATTCTAATCACAGTGTCTCAGCATGTAGCAAACTTATTCAGATCTTAGATTAGCTCATGTGTTTTTTGTTTAAGAATCTTCGGCTAAGGACGGCGTCCCACAAGGTTCTGTTCTAGGTACAATCTCTCTCTTTTATATTCACTCGAATGTGTTTGAGTCTAAACTGATTAAATATGATTAACGTCCTGTTCTGAAAGCTTGAGCAGCAGCGCTGTGTAACATGAAAGGCAAGCTGTGTGTGTGTGTGTGTGTGTGTTTAAATACAGTGTGGATGAAATCTGTTGGGGTATGTCTACATGTCTGCGGTCACGCCTGAGATTCTTATCCTACACCGTCTGTAAGGATCCCTCGTGCTCTCTCGCCCAGGGCGAGTCTGCTGTAAATGCTGTTATACACTTACACTCAGTTTCTCAGTCCAGCTTCTACTGAATGACGAGAATGTTAGAAGAAAGTGTAGAGCACCGCACACAGCAACCAGAGAGAGAGAGAGAGAGAGAGAGAGAGAGAGAATATCTTTCCTTTGTTATTTATGCCAGCTCTAGAAACACCTAAACTTTCTCGGTGTATTATTTAAGCCCTGAGCTGCATGCATAATGGATCTCCACTTCCAGGTACATGTTCTCTGCAGCTGTCATCATCCCGACCTCTAGCACATCCTGAGCAGCCAGACAGAACCTTACAGAAAATCTCCCTCTTTCCTCCATACACAGATCGGAGTCGATTTCTGATGGATGTTTTATCCCAGCGTACTGTAGGGTCTGGCATTGGGTTCGTTTTTTTTCTTCTTTTTTATCTAAAATACAATAATGTTCAATTAATCTGAGTTTCTGAAGAGTCTGAGCAGCAAAGATAAGGAGATGAAAGGCTTTGACATTTATTGTTAGACATGTTAAAGCCTGCAGGAGCGATGAAGGAAAGACACAGCATTTAATTTTCGCTGGTTAAGCGCCAAACGTACATGACATTTTTGCAATTAGTGCTTTTGTTTGCTAAGCACTGCTAAAGAAAATGAAGTTTTCAAGTGAGTGGTTGATCTCCTCTCTGATATAAATGGTTAAATGTGCACTTGTACCCAAGTCGTGGTCCTAAAAAAACTAACCTTCTTGCTGACAGAATCACATATATTTTTCTATTTCTGCCATGGCTTGGCTGTAACGCTGACAGAACTGTGGACTGGCACTGACAGCGCACTCCGTGTGCCCCCCCCCACCAAACCCCCCCCCCCCCCCCCCCCCCCCCCCCACCCCACCCGGCTAATGTTCCCCATCAAAACCCTCAAGGCAGGAGGAGGAGATACTCTCCCGGGATCATCAGGCCAAATTCATAACCTTAGAATTTAGACACATTCAAGTCTCCTGTCACAATCAGCCTTCTCATCAATACACGTTAAAATTCTGAAAACATCAGTAAAGGTGATGTGCTTTTATTTTAAAAGTATATATATATATATAAGGTGGATTGTTTTATTTCGTTCTTCAAAATTAGTTTAAGGTGTCTGTGTTGTTTTTCTTTGGAGATTAGATTTCATTGTACAGCTACAATGTAATTAATATGGAAGTAAGGTAAGGATGTTCGAGTCAAAGCGGGACTTTTGATTGTACAGAATAACAGAACAGGGATGGCAATAACTCTCAGTGGTGTTGGTGAATGAGTGTGTGTACAGTTCACACAAACAGACGCGCCTCTTCTGCAAGGTAGCAACATCGATGTTCGGTGATCAGGCGTTCCACTCGCTGAATGTACAAGGGAGCGACTGCTCCGGGCGGATCATCATTCATGGACGTACAGCTTTCTTTAAAATGTCCGAATGTTCTCCTGCACTCATATCTGAGACAAGAGTCTCATCACCGTACTGTGCCTGATGTCTTCTGAAAATATCAATCACTTTTAAGCCTGAATTCACCAGAAATATCATCACCAGTCCCGGTTTGACTTGAACGGTCCTTGCAGTTTGGTGGCAGTATTAAGTAAGTTTGCAACATAGTCTTAATGACTGAAGAAATGTGTTATATTTGTGGATCAGCCTGAGAATAATCATGGTGTAATATTTTGCCAGATTTCTCGCCCCTCCTCAGTCAGCCTCGTTCCCCTGGAGAGCTTTTCTACTTGGCTTCCACAGCCACACAAATCATGCTGCCAAAATCTGCTTGGCTGAGAAATCTGCTTCTGATGTTCTGTGTGCAAATCCATAATGGAGAGCTGAATTTCAAGATATCACGATATATTATTATTATTATTATTATTATTATTATTATTATTATTATAACTGTCCACAGGGGTGTCTCAGTCCTACAAGCTTGTCACAGCATAATGCTTCATCATGGAGGTCACTGAGTCCTGGATTAACATATTCAGGGTTTATTTTTAGTCTTATAGTGGCATAAATTTATTCACTTATCCTCAGTAAGCAATTTTTCAGGATCTAAGTCAAGAATAACACACTTGGGGATGAGCTATTATCATTTATAGTTTTTTCTTTCAGGGTTTTTAAACTGTATGTTCACTGTGGCACAAACTCAACCTCTAGCGTGCGTGTGTGTGTGTGTGTGTGTGTGTGTGTGTGTGTGTGTGTGCGTGTGTGTGTGTGTGTGTGTGTGTGTGTGTGTGTGTGTGGAACATCCTGACCTTCCTAAAGCACACAGTCAGGGAAGGACATAGAATAAAATATCCCTCAAGTGAGTTACACAAACTCTGACCCTGCTTTAATGTTCTACACCTATAAACTCTGTACATTTATAATGAATGAACGCGGCTTCCTTCCTGAATCTGCTTCCTCTTAAAGTTTCTTCCTCGTGTTTTCCATCATTTACAATCGCTGTGATTAAAGAAAATGACGACATTCTGCATGTCATCAATCAGCGTCATCCAGAAATCAGCTGTGGCAGAAAACATTCATGGCATAAACACACACACACACACGCACACACACACACACACACACACACACACACGCACAGCGTGCACACACACACACCACACACACACACACACAGCGTGCACACACACACACACACACACAGCGTGCACACACACACACACACACACACATACGCACAGCGTGCACACACCACACACACAGCGCACACACACACACACACACACACACACACAGCGCACACACCGCGTACACACCGCACACACACACACACACACACACACACACAGCGCACACACCGCGTACACACCGCACACACACACCGCACACACACACACACAGTGCACACACCGCGTACACACCGCACACACACACACACACACACACACCACACACACACCGCACACACACCGCCAGAACTGCACACACACAGAGCGCACACAAACACCACACACACACAGCGCGCACACACAGCGCGCACACACAGCGCGCACACACAGCGCGCAAACACCGCCAGAACTGCACACACACACACAGCGCACACACACAGCACGCACACACGACACGCACACACACACACACCGCACACACTGCGTACACACCGCGTACACACCGCATGCACACACACACACACAGTGCGCACACACACACCCACACACACACACCGCACACACACCGCCAGAACTGCACACACACACTGCACACACACACAGAGCGCACACACACCACACACACACACACACACACAGCGCGCACACACACACCACACAAACACACACACACACACAGCGCGCAGACACACACACACACACACACACACACACACACCACACACACACACACCGCACACACACACACACACACACACAGCGCACACACACAGTGCACACACCACGCACACACACACAAACACACCGCACACACACATACCGAACACACATACACACACACCCCACACACACACACACACACACACACACGGCCTGAATCCTGGACTGAGTCGGCTCAGAGCTACAGTTCAGAGGAACTGGTTCACATTCTGGTGCGTTGCTGTCCTGGGTTTGTCCTGGGTTTGTCCACGGCTCCTGCTACTGTCTTTGGATTGTCTGACTTGATATTTGCTCAGTAAAGTTATAACTGCAATTACGTCCCGCATCAGCCTCCTGTCCTGACAGATGACTTCACCAATATTCATGGATGCAGCAGAGAAGGCTCCATGGCATGATGTTACGGCTGTCCAGGGAGACCATGACCAACAAAAGGAAAAAAAAATGTTTTGATGAATAACAAAAACAAGGCCTTCAATAACACATTTTCCTCACTGCTTCTCTCTTCATGTTCTACTGCACCAGCTGCCAATAACCTCAGCCCCCCCCCCTCAGCCCCCCCCCCCCCTGAGACATATTCAGGTGATGCATAATCATAACAAGGTGCTGCTCTGTCTTTCTTTTACATATCCGTGACTGACTGAGCAATAGGAAATTAGCACATTGTTGGCGTAACTCTGTGAAAAAGTGGTACGTTGGGCTCCAGCGACCTGGGAAGAAGATGAGATTTTCCTGTCTTCCTATGATCGACTCATCAAGCTATTTAAACAAGAGTTTGATCACTTCCCAGATGGCAAAGAAATCGGTGAGCAGGTTCTCGTAGTGATTCGGGGAAAAAGAAGCTTCGCCAAAAATTCCACAGAATTCTGATCTCTGACTGCAGACAGTCGATGGAATGAGCCGACACTGAAAGCTGCATTCCAGCAGGGACTGAACCTGGAATTGCAACGATCAAACCACACTGAATGCTTTCATCGACGTGGACATCAAGCTATCATCTGATCTGGTAGTTTCCATGGCACAGGCTGTCCAGTCTAATCACATCTAATCCCAGACAACGAGGAAGGATCATGTTAACTAGAACAGGCGTGATGGAGAATCATCTGTAATGTGTATCATCTTATCATTTGGTGCCTACAACCCCTTCCATTTAAACATTTAGAAGACGCTGTTATCCAGAGTGACATACAAAAGTGCTATGAAGCTTTTGTCACTAAGTCAATTGTCTTTAGTCATTCCTTAAAGATTGCCAGTGACTCCTTGATCACTTCCAGTCACCACAAGCTCGAAGCCCTCTCTGATTTTAGGACTCCCTCGGCAGCTTCACGATCCTCATCTCTCGTGGCCTGCAATGCAACGTCTTGGCTTTCCATGAGGTCACCACAGCCCCCTACCCTGGGCATCCTGACACCCCATGAAGGACATCTCAGCTCCTAAGCATCACGTATTGGTGGCCAAGCAAGTTTCTATGTTTCTTCCTGTTCTACAGTATATGAGTCCAGAAGAGGGCAGCTTGCATGCTTCCCTCTTCATTTTTAACGGTATCAGTCTTCGTTTCTGACAATTAGCATGCTGCCTGAACTTGCTGTATGTGTAGGTGTCCCATGGGTTTGGCGTCCTTGCAAAAGCAAAAAAAGACACCTTGAGAATTGTACAGTGTCAAATAAAGATCAGATATCGACACTGAACAGTTCAAGATGTTCCTGATGATGGTTTAATTATTGCCTGGTGGCCATGAGGGCACCAGTCAGGCGGATTTGACTCCAGAACAGACGGGTAACACAATGACATTTTTTCTATTCGTCATTTTGCTCCAGTGAGCAATAAATTATTCATACAACAAAGCACTGAGACCATTCAGCTCGAAGCCTGAGAAATGTGCGCCTGATCAATAATTTACTGTTTCAGTTTTATCCACCGGAAACACCTCGGTGTCCAGGGCTATGCGCTCACACTGAGAGATGTTCTTCTGTCCGCAGATTTTATCAGTAAATGTAGTAAGTGAATGAATTCACACACACGCCATTTCAACAGCCAAACAGCCGATGCCTGACCTGTAGCAGTGTCTGTTTTTCTTGCATTAACACACCTGATTCCACTTAGCAGCTTGTTATGAGCCTCTTCATTTGTGTGAGAGGACACGTTCCTTTGAAAAACATTCGAACACAATAAAGTCAGTTTGACACTTCGGTCTAAAACACGGCGTGACGGCTCCATCGAGGGAGCGAACTTCTGTTCTTTCAATCAGAATCTATTCATTGGATTCAATTTAAGATCAAAAGGTCACCTGATTTTGGTTTGTATGTAACTTTTCATGGACCAGGCTGGAGTTTTTTACAACGGAAATAAAAATCTTGCACTTCATATCATAAATAAACCCTGCAAGTGTTGCATGAAGGTTTAACTAACAACGCTGATGAAGCCAGAGATTATTTTGTCTCTGAGGCGATACAAGACAGCACTTTGTGTCAAACACATCCGACCCAAAACACCAACAAATCTTCCCTTCAATAATCATCTCTGCCATTCAGGTGGCGCGCGACCCAGCGGAGACCCGCCGTGAATCGCGCAGTAGAGCAGTGATTTATTTCTAATGATAGCTGTCATGTTGGGGCTCCATTCTGCTCCTGTGAAAATGAATATTTCCCTTTTCTTGACAAATGCATCTATCAGACGGAAGAGCGAACAGAGACGGGGCTCGGGGAGCCGAAAGTGTTCTGATGATCCCTCTTCAATTTCCTGCAGGCCGTGACCTCGCCGCACACGCGCTCGTGATGGATCGGCCGGGCGTTCCTCTCGAGGTCACTCTCGCCATTACACTGACATCAGCCTGCTGCGATGACTTAATTACTCCAGTTTCACACAGACGCCGAGCGTCTCAGCTGTACCTACAAGATGTTCCGCGTCCAACCGGGAACGTGCGTACTGCTGGATGTGGGATATCAAAGTGTCAAGGACTTAAAATTAGCCGAAATATCAGAGAACTAGAATTTATTATCCAAACGTCAGAGTAAAGATTAAAATGGCATTCTTCAAACACAGAGTTATCCTTCAGCTCCGTGATGATGCATTACGGGACAGACGAGTGCGATATTATACTAGAACAGAGGGAATGTTTTTAATAATAAATGTAATGAAATTAGTATTACGGTGAAGATGGATTTTTGGACGTCAAATCCTTAAACTGCACGAGGAATAATGTCGCGGCTTTGATCAGACTCTCTGTTGTTCTGGATCGGACCGAGTCTGAAGTTCAGCTTTGGAACCTAAAAAATTCATAAATGTAAAAGTTATGGTTTTGGCCTGTAATTTATTAAACAATGCAGATGTTACATGTTAAAATGTCCTTTACACCGACCGCCTCCAGGGTTTAGAGATAATATCTGCTTGTTCCCTGAGCCGAGCTGTGATGATCCTCAGGTCCAGGCTCGAGGTGAATGAGCTGGAAATCAGGAAGATATTCTGGAGCTTAAAGTTTAAAGAAATCAAAAGCAGGAATGTAAAAGTTTAAGTGAATAAACAGCCAGTGAAGTGTGAATAAGACTGAAGCACGCACCCCGGTCACATGTCATGATTTACACCACAGTCACATGACTGCTTTATCTGATCCTGATAATTAGTTTGTCTATTTAAATCCTGAGTTTCAGTGTCTCAGGCATGTTTGGTTCAGACTTGACATCCAGACTGTGTTCACTGAGCTGTTCTGTTCTACTCCCACGCTGTCACACTAATGCTATTGCTATGCTAATGCTAGTTTAGCTCTGAGTTTCCATCATAGTTGCTATTCCTGTATCTAGTGTCTGTTATTTCCAGATGTTTAACAAAGCCACGCCCACGGTGACACACTGACCGCTGTCGGGTCCCGACGATAAGAAGCATCGCTGGTACGGTTGACTTAGATTAGTTTTAGTTAGATTAGTTTAGTTTGTCACGGCACGGTGGCTTAGTGGTTAGCACTGTTGCCTTGCACCTCCAGGGTCTGGGATCGATTCCCAGGCAGGTTCGATTGTTGGAGTTTGCATCTTCTCCCCGTGCCTGGTGGGTTTCCTCCTGGTTCTCCGGTTTTCTCCCACAGTCCAAAGACCTGCAGTTTAGGTTAATTGGCGTTCCCAAATTGCCCGTAGTGTGTGTGTGTGTGACTGTGTGTGTGTGTGTGTGTGTGCCCTGTAATGTTTTGGCACCCTATCCAGGGTACACCCAACTTGTGCCTTAGGTCTCCTGGTACAGGCTCCGCCCCGTGACTCTGTACACAGGATAAAGCGGTAAAGATGATGAGTGAGTGAGTTTAGTTTTAGTTAGATTAGTTTAGTTTGACTTGTTTGATCAGATACACTGCTCTGTACTATCACAGGGCGAGTGTTAAGGTGTTGAATCACGTTGGGGGACGAGGTGGTGCTGTGTGATGCTCAGCTTCTGACCTTCACTGTGATCGTCCTCCTGAAAGCCGAGAGCCGACAGTCTCTGTCCGGAGAAAAGAGGCCAGTCCTGGACAGAAGAACCGTGGTCCTGCCTCAGCCTCGTCCTGGGGTTCCGAAGTGAGGAGGAGGAGGAGGAGGAGGTGCTGTCCGGCTTCATCCTTAACACGGCCGCATACGGCACCGGTCTACCCGCCACCGATCTGGCAAAGTCTGGAGCAAAGATCAGAGAGATAGACAGAGAGACAGACAGACAGAGAGAGAGAGAGAGAGAGAGAGAGAGAGAGAGAGACAGAGAGACAGTTTGAGTCACATTAATTTTCTCTCAGTATAATTAAATTACAGCCATATAATCATGAAAATGAGAAATTACTGCTCCAAAAATTACTCATGGAAGTGACTTGGCAGTGAGACACGAGACTGAGTGAGAATACAGTTTATTTGATGACACATTTCTCTCTCTGTACGTGAAACACACTAATTATATCACTTTATGTCGCCCGTATCGCGTCCACGCCCGCGTCCCCGCCGCGGTTCAGCTCCAGCTCCTGTTTGTGTCACACTTCCTGCCAGACGAAATAAATAAATTAGAAAGTCCATTAGCACCTGTTAGAATTCCCAGAATCCCCTCTGTTCCAGTTAAACATTAAACTGGTCCTGACTGAACACCAGAGGACCAGAGCCGAACTCTACACACCTCGAACAGACACGCGGCAGAATCTCATCCAGAGCCACTCCAGAGTTACTGACTGTAACATCACACACACTGTGGCGAAGCGTTTAGTCAATTTTATTCATTTTACAAATAACCAAAATATCTAAGAACATGAGAGAGTATCCTTAATGATATACTGTGTGTGTGTGTGTGTGTGTGTGTGTGAGAGAGAGAAAATCTGGAATAGGAAACAAATATATATTTTTAACATTATAACACACTATTCATTTCCTGATTTGATGTAATTGATTAATGTACAGGTCATGTGGTTGATGGTCATTAATGCGTCCTGCTGTAAATAAAACCAGCCGCGCGGTGGAGCAACAATCTGAGCGAACGCTCGCCTGAAAAAAGAAATTTAAGTTAAGGACGACATATTGAGGTTTCATCAAACTGTCAGACGGTGGCGCTGGACTTAACACGGCTCCTAATGCACTTCAAAGTCGTTCTCAGAATCGAGCGTAACTGAGACACGCCCCTGTTTTAGACAAACCCCGCCCCTTGTCCGTAACTCTGATGTAATTAATGGCTCTAAACAACGGAGTAAACAGCTTTTCAAATCCTTTGCTTACATGTTTACACACACACACACACACACACACACACACACACACACACACACACACACACACACACACAGTCCAGTGAGGTAATAACGTTACCCTAGTGCTTTGTGCTGTATGTAATGTTAAGTGTTATCGAGTGGAGCGACGAGTCCCAGTGTTTAGAAGTGAAACCCTTAATACACACGGCTCTGTCTCTCTGCAGCCTGAACAGAAATAATAATCAGCGCGCTGACATTTAAACGCTGCTAATTGAAGACACTCGTATAAGACTTGCAAAGCGTGACCTTTAGACGTCCTGAACTTTCAGCCCAAACCCTGGAAACAAACTGGCTGGGAACCTCGGCGGCCGTGTGGGTGTCTCCGTCTCCCAGAATGCATCTCTCTGATAAAACCACAGACGGGAGTCTAAACAGCTATCCAGTCTCGTCTGACACCGATGCAGAGAGGATTGTACGAGGAGACGAGAATTACAGGCTGTGAGACGGAGGACAGAAAGATGAAGGGATGGATGTTAGTGATGGACGTGTGAACAGACGGAGAGGAAAAGAGAGAAGGATAAAGAGTGCACACACACACACACACACACACACACACACACACACACACACGGCTCAGCACGAACGCGCTCAAACACTGACAAATAAATGAATTCTGCTTTCAGAAATGTGGAAATTCCTCAGAGGAAGAAATCAGAGCGAGATTTACAAACCTGTAGCTCAGACCTGCAGCTCGCGTTACATATTCATGAAGGACTGCAGAGATTTTTAACCTTTCTGCCTTCTGCATATGTTAAAATGTCAGTGATTAAAATGATCTCAGTTCATGCACGTGCGCGCACACACACACACACACACACACACACACACGCATCACTAATAGTTTCTGAGAACGATCTAAGAACGATCAGGTGAAAGTCATTAATCTCGGAGCTGCAGCTTCAAGGTTTTTGTCTCAGATGTTCAGAAAAATCCAGCGAACACCTGGACACATCTGTCTACTGTTCATGTAGCTGTTGGTCTAAAACCAGTTTGATTGATCTCTAATGATATTTACTCTGAAACGCTTCACTCTGAAAAGAGATGTCCGTGTGTGTGTGTGTGTGTGTGTGTGTGTGTGTGTGTAAAGTGACACTGTGCTTAAAAACACAAACTGGACTTATTACAATAAGAGAGAACTCACCGAGATATTAAACAATTCTGCAACATACATTTTTATTATTTTGCATCAGTTTGTATCATTATTGATGGAGAGACGTGTAGATGGATGAAACAGCTAGTTTGTGCTGTTCAGGTCAAAGCGGGACTTTTGATAGTATGGAATAACAGAACACTGAGAATAAAAACTCCCTTTTTTATTTATTCCCATTGGTGAATGAGTGTGTGTACAGTTCACACACACTGGTGCGTCTCTACTGCGTTCCTCTCACTGAATGTTCATCAGAGCTCCGAGCCACCTCGGCCCGGATCGTCATTTCAACAGAAATGGCATCACAAGTCCCGGTTTGACTTGAACGCATCACATAGATAGTTAGATATCCGAGAGTTTAATCCGAGTCCTGTGTTGTGGTTTTCTCAGTTGTACAAAAGTAAATACACTAATGTTGTATAGCGAAGAAATGAAATCAGGTCCGAGATCATCAGAGACGCGCAGCTGCTCCAGAACCTCATCAGAGAGAATCAGACGGTCACATGACACATATTATGAGAGCTCCGCCCACTGAGCACCTACACCATTACTGCATCTCTTTAAAAATAATGAAGGTCTGCACAGACACGCACACACACACACAGTGTCAAACCCTGTTCTTCATATTGAAGATGCTGAAGCTGTGTCACATGTCACATGACCACAGGAACACGGAGCAGAACAAAGACATGCTGAGAAGAATCAATAACACTTACACACACACACACACACACATATATTTCTAGACAATGTGCTAGATTATTCAGATTACACAAACATTCTATAAACGTCATTACACTCAACACTTACTGAGTTCAGCAGCAGCAAATTATACAGACAGACAGACAGATACTGTACATACAGTAATTAGGGAAAAAATCTAAAAAAAAATCTTTATAATTAGTTATGTATTACTGTTCTTTAGTGCGTCTGTTCAGATACTAACCCTATATATTGTAAACATGTTTTTATGTGCATATGCTGCTGTTACTCTGTAATCTTACAAGTGGTAGGATTAGATTAGAAGATTAGATTACGGGATTAGATTACGGGATTAGATTACGGGATTAGATTAGAGGATTAGATTAGAGGATTAGATTACGGGATTGGATTAGAGGATTAGATTAGAGGATTCGATAACGGGATTAGATTACGGTATTAGAGGATTAGATTACGGGATTAGATTAGAGGATTAGATTACGGGATTAGATTAGAGGATTAGATTACGGGATTAGATTAGAGGATTAGATTACGGGATTAGATTAGAGGATTCGATTAGAGGATTAGATTAGAGGATTGGATTATGGGATTGGATTAGAGGATTATATTAGAGAATTAGATTAGGGGATTGGATTAGAGGATTAGATTAAAGGATTAGATTATGGGATTAGATTAGAGGATTAGATTACGGGATTAGAAGATTAGATTACGGGATTAGATTAGAGGATTAGATTAGAGGATTCGATAACGGGATTAGATTACGGTATTAGAGGATTAGATTACGGGATTAGATTAGAGGATTAGATTACGGGATTAGATTAGAGGATTAGATTACGGGATTAGATTAGAGGATTAGATTACGGGATTAGATTAGAGGATTCGATTAGAGGATTAGATTAGAGGATTGGATTATGGGATTGGATTAGAGGATTATATTAGAGAATTAGATTAGGGGATTGGATTAGAGGATTAGATTAAAGGATTAGATTATGGGATTAGATTAGAGGATTAGATTACGGGATTAGAAGATTAGATTACGGGATTAGATTAGAGGATTAGATTACGGGATTAAATTTCCAATCTGAAAAAGTCTAATCTGCATTTTTATAAAATCGTGCTGTAAAAAAAAACAAAAAAAACAAGACAATACAAATTGAATCGCACATGGGTTCGGTGATAATATCGTCCCGGGCAGCGCCTGGGGATTCCCACCCCTATAAATCCTGGGGGGGGGGGGGGGGGGGGGGGTAGATTAATTTATCACCTGCGTGGGATTAAAGTTATAAAGACCTTTTTTTCTGATTTCTGGACTAAATAAACCTTTTGCTGTGTTTTATGTCTCAAAGCCTGAACGTTTCTCCGAGAGAATAATGTGCAGTAAAATCCACTTCGCCTCATGTTCACACTGCTACTGACGTCAGCGCTACGGCGGCGCTAACACACATTCACGTTTAGCTCTCTCACTCACTTCCTTGTGTTCTCCCCCTTTCCCTGAGTCTAGTTCTGTTTCAGTCTGACTTTAGATGAGATAATTGAGGTCTGAGCTGTGAGGGATTTATTTAGAACCAGGATGAGTGTGGATATAAGAGTACGGTTCTCTTCTCAACACTGCTCATGTCCAGCTATTGTTGCTAAGCTACAAGGAGACGAGTAGATCCGCGGCTCAGCGGGACAACCTCAGCGTGTGTGAAGCTAAACGGCGGCGGCGCGCTGCAGTGTCTCGGCGTGGCCTTGGAGCTGTGAGCGTAATAAATACACACGCGCTAACATTTCTTCACGCTCGCGCCGTCCGTGTCCCTCAGTAGCACAAATTAATTACACTAACAGAAACAGGTGCAGTGATCGTAGGACCTGAAGTGATTAACCATCTCCTGAAAAATTAATGAAGATCTCCAGAGATTATCTTGACTGAGGCTGAACATTTATTCAAAAGCATTAACAATGCAGAAACTCGTACATCACAGGTGGAGCGTCCTCACAGGACCGATAACTTCCCACAGACCCCCGAAGGCTCCGCGTGCACCCGCTCGGGCGCGTCCCCCGGACCATCTTCATGCAGATCAGACTTCAGGACTGACCTTCAGGAGCTGAAACGTGCGAGCGCGTCGAGTTGGGACGGAGCAGTTCGACCACCTGTCTCAAAACCAATCGCCATTTATTACTGAGCAGGTCTGGCGGTGTGAGGTGCATGCTAATCCCCTGAGCGCCGGCAGCGCGCCTGCTGTGCCCTTGGTGAAAATGGTTTCATGCATTACTTAAACCACATCGTACATCTATATTGCATCTCGCCTACATCTAATATTCCACATATGACAGAGCGACTGCGCTTTCAGTGCTTTTAATCTTTTACATGACAAAAAAAATGAAAGAAAGAAAGAAGAACAAAAGCAATATGATCATCATCGTCTTGTGTAGATGAAGTGATTTTAGATCATTTCTCCAGAAAAAAATCTGGAGTTTTACGGTAACAGATGGCTCTGTGTTTCTCTGCTCGCTCAGCAGCCTGCCTTCATTAACACCAGTAACTCATCACAATAATAACTCACAACGTCACAAACCCACACACACACAATAACACACACACAATAACACACACTGACACAAACAACCATTACATAGCGACATGTACGCTTTATATTTACACTCGCAAATCTCTACAACTCAGTCAGAGTCAGACGTAAATAAATGTGACCAGGACGCACGTAATGAATAAACACCGACGCGCCTGCCCCCGGTGGTGTCCTGGAGTAATACAGTTATATATAATCTGATTAGTTTCCTCAAACGGCACGTCCTAGATGTTTTCTTCCTTATACACCACCGCGACTGACCAACTTGTTAAAGTTTGAATTTAATGACACAGTAAAGGCTGGTTAAATAATAAACCCTTTTCTCTGCCTCTACACCCGCCTGAACACACCACACCCAAACCTCCACCACCACATGTTCTCCACATCAGCCCCGCCCCTGAAGCGCTACTTTCCTACAGAAACCCATCAGAGCCGATCGGCCTGATTCACTCGGCTGCTTATCTGGAGCTGGTGTGTGTCGGGTTCTGTGTGAAGGACCGTGGCATTTATGTGTCAAGTGGAGAGTCATTGATTGTTACCATGGAAACAAACTCCTTACTTCAGAAGGGGATTTTATATTTATATATTTATACACCATTCAGTGATAACACTAACGCCACCGCCAGCCGACCTGAATAACACGGATTATCAGTTATACTCCAGTAAACCGGTGACAGGATCAGCTGAGGCTCTCCCAAGGCCAGCGCGTCCGGTCCGAGACAGCACCAGAACACCCAGTGCAGCACACAGAGGAACCAGAACACCCAGTGCAGCACAGAAAGGCACCAGAACACCCAGTGCAGCACACACGAAGCCCAGCAGGCGAAGAGCCCAAGGCCCCCGACCTCACCTCCAAACTCAACTCATCCCAATCTGATGGAGCCTCATGGGATGCACTGGACAAACGAGTCAGATTGACGCAGGCCCCGTCCCACAACCCGCCGCACACACAGGATCCGCTGCCAGAGCCTCCTTTTGCTCTCAAACAGCCTGAGTTCTTTGTGGCACAGATTTCATTTTATTTGAGTTTCTGCTCCACGTTGTCATGACCGCATCACCTGATTCCTGCGGATTTTTTCCTTCATGCTGCAAAACTCCTGTTCTCCCAAATCCCAAAGATGTTCTGCTAGATTCAGATGCAGCGCCTGAGTCAAGTCAAGTCAAGTCAAATTTATTTATAGCACATTTAAAAACAACCGAAGTTGACCAAAGTGCTGTACAATGATAATAAATAAATTAATTAATTAAAAACATCATCATAATAATAATACAGAATTAAACAGCATAAAAATAAAATGAAATATAACTATGTAAAAAGTAAATAAAATCAGTTAGTGACAGTTACTAAGAACAATAATCAAATGAAATCATGCATAATAATTTAATGTAAAAAATAATCAATTAAACTTAACTAAAAAGGTAGAACAAATAATTAAAAAGAATAAAAAGAATAAAAGGGAATCAAATGTCTCAGCCAGGTGTAAAGGCCATTGAAAAGAAATGAGCTTTCAGTCTGGATTGAAAAGTTTCTAATGTAGGTGCTGCTCTAATACTAAACGGTAAACCATTCCATAATTTAGGCGCAGCGACAGCAAACGCTCGGTCACCTCTGAGCTTTAATCTAGACCTCGGGACAGAGAGGAGTAACTGGTCTGAGGATCTGAGATTTCTAGATATTGTGTCACTGAGACAGAGGAACTACAGAAGAACACTGAATGCATTAAACCAGTTTGAGGAGAACGTTGCTTTGTGACGTGGTGCATTATATCATTTCCTCTAATACACACTGTGACATTCTAGTGATGACTGATTGGCTTTACCAGCCCATAGTGAGCCAAGACAACATTCTCCAAATCATTCCAGCACCTCCACCAGCCTGGAGCATCTGACCGTTTCTGTCCCTCAGCAGAACTTCTTCAGAGCAGGTTGTGGGTGCGTCCACTGCAGCGCCAGCTTTCTGCCCCTGACTGACCCGATGTTCTGCTGTTGTAGCTCCTCCTCCTCAAGGTTCAAAGGGTTGTGCGTTCTCAGATGCTTTTTATCTCACCCCAGCTGTACAGAGCGCTTATCTGACGTCCAGGGGCTTCAGAACTGCTGCTCGCTGAAAGTTTCTTATTCCTGCACCATTCTGAATAAACTCTAGAGACGGCGGTGTGGAAATCCCAGCATCACTCAACTGGCCCAACTGGCACGTCGCTGTCAGATCGCTGAGATCAGACGTTCCCATCCTGATCTGAAGCTGCTGGTTCGTACCTGCAGGAGTTTGACACACGACTGACTGATTAGATAATTAGTAATTAGTGTTGTGCTGCGAGTTTTATGCTTTAACCATCACACTTTCACAGAACTGGTGTGTGCAGACTGTGAGCTCCATTCATTCAGAATTTTAACAACCCAACAAGCAATAATAAAGAATTAGCACATGAGCTAACAGCTGTGTCCTAGCTAGTTACACTTAGCAGGTACTGGAGGAAGATGCTCGTCACACACTCATTAAAATGATGCACAAATCCGCTGGATTAGACTTTTAATTTCCTCGTATTACTAATAAGCATGAAATGGCTGATGTCTGACAGATGGCTGAGAATCCGTCCTAATTTGTTGACAGGATAAAGCTGCTTCCATAATGAACGTGATTTTTGCTAAAAGGCAGAGCGATGCCGTGTTAGAGGGTGAAGCAGGTGTCACGCTCCTGAGTAGTTATGCTGGAGGAACCTCGGCTACAAAAGGCAAACTGGAATTATTGAGTAAAAAGGTGTGTGAAGGCAAAAGGCGTTAAAGTTTCTGCAGGTCATAAACACCGTCGCCGCAGTTGCTCTTAACGAGTGCGACGCATTCAGATCACTTTTATGGCTCTGCATTCTGCTCCTCCAAACGAGCTAATTGATGCCATAATTCAGCGAAACATCCGCTTGGATGTGAAGTAATCAGCCTCCCATGACTGCGTGCACTTAACGAAGAGAAACCGACGTGTGTGTGTGTGTGTGTGTGTGTGTGTGTGTGTCGTTCATACGTCTCCTGCCTCGTACCGCCGTGCAGACTGAAAGGGACGGACTGGAAATTCATTTGAAGAATGATCTAATAAAGTCCATTTGGGACTTTATCTCACGCATAAGCGCTGTAATGAATCTTAATTTGCCGTAAAGGACGTGTAGGTGTGTGGGCTGATGGCACCGCGCGAGGGAAAATGCCACCGTGACATAACGCTTACATAACACCCACCTGACATACAGCCTACATGACATGCAATCAGCTCACGGCACGGCTCTGGTTCAGCAGTGCTCACATGTTGTATGTTTGAACACGCACACACACACACACACACACACACACACACACACACACACATATATGATTTATTTTTTTTGTTTGAGGTTGTCATTTTCTTGCTGTTAAGACCACAAAAACATTGCCACAAAAAAGCAGTTTTTGTCTGTTGTGTTGTTGTGTTGTTGTGTTATTGTGTTGTTGTTGTGTTGTTGTTGTTGTGTTATTGTGTTATTGTGTTATTGTGTTGTTGTTGTGTTATTGTGTTATTGTTGTGTTGTTGTGTTATTGTGTTATTGTGTTGTTGTTGTGTTATTGTGTTATTGTGTTGTTGTTGTGTTGTTGTGTTATTGTGTTATTGTGTTGTTGTTGTTGTTGTTGTTGTGTTATTGTGTTGTTGTATTGTTGTGTTCCTCCTTCTCTCTGTGGCATCATTAGTGTGTGAAGGACGTACAAGTGTGTGTTATTTTATTATAATTTCTGTGTAGAGTGTCAACCTGCTGCAGCTGTATGTCACATTCAGAGGTCTGCTGTGTATTTGTTATTGCATTATACACACTGTGTGTGTGTGTGTGTGTGTGTGTGTGTGTGTGTGTGTGTGTGTGTGTCAGCTTGTGTATGTGTTTTTGCTCTCGAAGGACTTGGTTTATTTTGGCTGCTACAGTTAATTTGTTGTTGCTGAGTCAATTTCTGTGCATTGATTTTTCATCTGTTGCCTGTTGGAGGGCGGGGCAGTGAGGAGAGAAGGCGGGGCAGTGATGAGGAGAGGAGGCGGGGCGGTGATGAGGAGAGGAGGCGGGGCTCTGAGGTGTTTGGAGCTGGAAGGGTTTGGGTGTGGTCACAGAGATCAGTTGGAGGTGATTGATGTTACTCCAGGTGTGTGTGTGTGTGTGTGTGTGTGTGTGTGTGTGTGTGTGTGTGTGTGTGTGTGTGTGTGTGTGTGTGTGTGTGTGTTAGTGTGTGAGATGGATAAGTGATGTGTGTAAATCACAGAGTTAGGAGTATCCCCACTGTGCACACACACACACACACAAACACACACGCACACACACACTGACTCTTCTGATCTTTATCCTGACTGTGTGTATTACAAGGTAGCTGCACCTAATCATTAGGAGGTCACATGACCAGGAAGTGTGCGCACAAGGCCACGCCCTTTGACCCTTGTCTGGAGTTGTGTAATACAGACTTTATCCTGAAGAAAAAAGTAAAAAAAAGTTAAAATAACTTTTTGCTGTTTGTGAAAATTCCAGCAGAAGACCAGCAGGTTCTGAAATTCTCAAACCGGACCTTGTGGTACCAGCGACCGGGCCGCGGGTTTAGATCACAGAGACCAGACGCTCTCGTCATTCTGGTGTTGATGTGAACGTGACGTGACGCTCTTCATCTGTATCCATGTGAGTTTATACGCTCTGCTCCCGCCGCATGTCCGATCAAATGACTCCATGTGCCTGTTCCTAATAAAGTGGCCAGTGAATATACATGATTCTGTTATCTACTGCGTTCTTTCTTCAGCTCAGTTTATAGAAGAGGAAATCTGGAGCACTGACTTGACAGACTGAGAGTAAAACCCCAGAGATACTCCATTAATAATTACACCCCGCGCCTCCGGGGGAAACCGATCCGGACTGAACTGGGCTGAAGTCGGTGACGGAGCCGAGCGGAGCGCGAGTCAGAGGTCGCGTCGTTAGCAGGATCGCTCAGTCAGCACCTGGCACTGCACTCAGGAGCTGCGAGAGTCTCACACACACACACACTCACACACACACTCCTGAAGTTCAGTCAGTGATGGAGGCGATCCGATCACATCAACACCCGATGGTTCATGCACAAAAGCACAAAGTGACTCAAAGCTCTCTCCTACATAAACACGCCGTAATCAGACGGAGGGAGTCTGACTGGACACAGACGAGCAGGGAAAAGTCCAGACCTTTTATTTTAAAACTCCAGACGTCCTGAAGCTTGCGTTTGTCTGATGGATTCTCCTTTATAACCCAGAGCAATAATATTACAGGCATCAGATCAGCTGATTCTTCTTTGTTTCTACACGTGTGTCCTTTAATGAGACACAATCCCACATGTGAAGAGACATGAGACGACTCAGGACGGTTCCTCCTAGAAACCATAAAGATGCCGAGTGTGACGACACGTGACGGCGGCTTCAGGACTGAAATCGCCGTGAACAGTTTTGTGCCGACGTCTCCATCAGTGAACAGTGTGCGACCTCCGTACGGTGGACTTCATGAGACCTCAGACACACAGCAGGACGTGATTTACTCTCTGTCTCTCTCTCTGTCTCTCTCTCTGTCTCTCTCTCTGTCTCTCTCTGGTGTCGCCGACATGAGGACGTGTCCCTGTAGAGTCTCAGGGTTTCCTCCTCATGTCGTCTCAGGGAGTTTCTCGTTATAATGAAATATATTTATTCATGTAAATACCTTTAATTATAATTCAATTTTATTTGTATAGCGCTTTACCAATTGTCATCATCGCAAAGCTGCTTTACACAATCAAAAGAATTATTTTAGTTTGTATGGAATGTGAATGTGTGTGAATATATTGAGGATTAAATAGAAAATACTTGTTTTTCATTGAACCTGTTTATATCTAAACTTCAGGGTTTTGTTTTTAACTCAAAGGACAGAAACTCTGGTTGATTAATATAGAGGAGTCTAAAAAAAACATTAAACACATCAGCCTTCAGTCGGAGATGTAAAAGATTTGAAACATGAAGGCAGAAGGAACGGGACGGCTCTCGGTAAATCTGTTCCCGTTTATTCCGACTCAGAATCGTACAGATATTAAATACGTTAAAATGAAACATCAAGTCTCACAACATACTGTATCTGTCAGTTAAGCAAAAGTTTTGATCATTTTAGGAAAAACTCAGTGGAAGTGCCGCATCAATGAAGCCTTCAAACCACCTCCGGATTACTGCGATTAAAAACGTCCACAGAAATAGAAGCACGAGTCACGTCAATCAAAATGCAACTGCAGAGTGAAACGCAGCTCGACGTGACTCATTATGTCTGGAGTTCACGTTTAACAGCTCCAAAACACATGACAGATTGAGGGAGAGCATCACAGATCATTTTCCTCGTTTTAAACAAAGTTAGAAGAAACAAACTGCACGGAGTGACGGGGGCTCTAGACACAACAAGGCGTTATTTATCAAAAATCTTCAAAACAACTCTGTATAAATGAAGAAGATTTCATTCTAAACGTTGAGGGTTTTGGCCGGATTAACAGCGCGCACATTATTTCAGTCTGTGTCGGCGATGCAGCAGTGAAGGTCCGAGAGAGGACACGAGCGAAATGAAGACAAACACCAGGAAAGCGGGTAATTGCGTGAAAGCACTTTGTGAAAAGTGTCATCATTAGGATGTGAAATGCCATCCTCTATCCTGAGAGGGAAAAAGCTAATACTGATGCCCTTTGTTTGGTCTTAACACTTCATTTCCTTTGGATGAAGCTGCCAGAGAGGAAGCAGACTGATTATCACCTCCGTCAGCTGACACGCGCTCGCTCGCTCCGCACCCGGTCCTCCCCGACCCGACTCTCTCACTGTACTCACTCTACACCAGTAACGATCATCGACTCATTAAACAGTGAGGAATTTAAAAGGCAAATTACTGAGAGGATCATAATCACATCACCCCGCGAACAAACATCAGCTCAGGAAAATCTTACTCAACTGATAAAAGCGTAATTGTAACTTTATGACAGTGAGAGTCGTAGACATGCTTCTGGACAAAAGAAGTAACAGGACAGAGATATTAATATTAATATTCTGTAAGCGTTTATACTTTCTCCCCCCAATTTTCATGATCCTCGCACACCCGGGATTCCTACAGTGGAATATTTCCTTCTCACACCTTCATGGGGTGTAAATGACCATTAGAGTTTTATACTCTTACTTTAGCCTGTTATAAATGTGATTCTGAGAACAATGGAGGAGGAATAGTGATGATTAGAAACACCTGGAAACCACCACAAAGTTCCAGAGTGATATATGATGCAGTCTGGAAGCTTCTCTCTGGGTTCTCGCTGGAATTGTGGTGAAGCAAGATAATGAGGAACCCTGCTGGTTATGCAAGTTTCATAGAACAACAGGTTCCACCATAATTACTGATATACAGAATGGTGTAACATCTAACATGGTGACAAGACGGAAAGCCCTGCAGGGTCACAGAATGCTGCGCGGTCGCTCGCTTAATTCCCAAAGCCGTGTGATGGGACTGTGAGTTGGGAGAAAGGGTTTAGCATCTGCAGATTTTAGGGTTAAGGGCAGTTTGGTGGTTGTGGGGTTTGAACCTGGGACCTTCTGAACTGTAGCCCAATGCTTTAAACACTGAGTTCCCCCTGCCCTCCAAGGCTAACCCTAACCCTAACCCTAGGCACATGGGAGATGAAGAACGTTGTCATTAGAAAGTCATCCATATGTCGGCATCCAGAGTTTGTACAGTAAACACATAAGATGTGAAACCTGTAGTCATATGTACTGTGACAGAATTCACAACAATTTTTCACATTTATTGTGACAATGCAATCGGTGCAGTGCAGTGTGTATCGCTATTCCAGCCTGCTCCAGCCACTTATAACACTGACGCGGTTTAGCCACAATAGATGGAGGGGACTCTCACCATCCCAGGAGGTTAAGAGGAGTGAAAAATATAGGCGTGCATGTGAAACTAAACATATAAATGTCTTTGTGCAGTTTAAAACCTTTAAACTCTGAAGGTTGCACTTTAGTGATGTCTAGGCCCTCTGTGAGATCTTTCACCTTATTTACTGCTCTACACCGTGCACTTATTTTCCCTCGTGGAAGCCCAGAGTAATGGCTGCTCAGTCCACTCATCCCCCCCCCCCCCCATCTTTCTTTTTCATTTCTTCCTCATCCTGTAATTTATGGCACTTTCAGATCCAGTATCACATCCAGCAGCCAACAGCAGTGCAAAACACCCCGCACCTCACATGTTCAGCTAACGAAGCTACCGTCACAACAGCTAGCAAACCCAGAGCTTCAGCAGTAATCTCAGAGTTATCAGCTATGACTGGATCCCCGTCTGACCCACAGTCATCTCAGCCGTCTGACTCGTGTGAATTACACACAAATCTTTTTTTACGCACAATGATTTTTGACAGTGACTTTATTCCATATAATTATACTATATGGTATCATCCATGGATGGAGTTTGGTTCCTCTGAAGTTCTCTTCCTAGTGTTGTTTCAGAGAGTTCAGGTGCTTCTGGCTTGATCACTAGGAATGAAAACTTTGCAAGGAGAATTATATGAAAAAAATTAAGATATTAAATATATTTTGACCGCCGCTAAAAGAGCTGTACACGTGAGATTGAATTTGATGAGTACGTACCCAAGAACCTTCCTGCATCTGAACTGCAAAATATTCATTAAACCCATTAAAGTTTAATCTGCGAATGTCATATGCACATGAAAGAATTCTGTTATAATGACTTTAATGAGGTAAGGGTGTGTGGGATGAAATGCGTCCTGAAGACACAGTGACTGGAGAATCTCAGACCGAAGGAGAGAGCGGTGATTGTCTTCGTCATACTTAATCACCTGTACCTCGTCCGGCGTCTCACACTCTGATCCGATATGATCGCCGCTGGCACACGGACAGCGAGACGGACCACATCTGTCGGGTGTTGGACTACAATGACTGCTGGCCAAATAATCATCAAGACAAGTAGATTGCTGTGACCTTGTGCTCAGAGAGGGACTGAAACAATTCCTATCTTTCTCCTCATTTCCATTACAATTCTGTTCCACATGCTGATCAAAATGTCCACCTCTTTTCAGTTTCAGAAAGAAGCAGGAATAGAAAAGCAGGAGCGCAGTCTCCTTCATGACCCACATCTACAAAATCTGTTGTAAATGAAACCAAACTAAATGTTTCAGTTGCAGATCAGTGATCAGAAAAGCTTCAAGACAGAAACAACAGCTCCAGCTCGAGTCAGCACAGACCGACGCAGCTCTGAGGAAAATCACATCATTTGAAGGTCATTAGGGTCAAGGCTCCCACAGACCCTTCGTAGCGAGAGCTAAAGAAGCACCTGCTGAGAACCCGCTTGTTTCATTTAGCGTGTGTGATCAGAGCTGTTTCATCCTCCAGCGGATCAGACCCGACTAATCAAGCCACAGTAATGATGTTAGAAAGATACAAGGTGTGTTAATTCGCTACGTGCAGGACATCCTGTCAATCTGTCCATCAGGAATTAAACCCTGAGATTCTGCAAACAAGGGTTGGAATGAAAAGAGACTGGAAAGGGATCAGTGTTTCACGTCCACAGCTTCGATCTCAGACACAGACCCAACACAGTTTTAACCGGATCAGTGAATTCCACATTGAGCTCATTAACTCGTCCTCTTTATCATGTCCCTGTATTTTCTGTAGACATGCGCGGTGTTCTTGTTAAAGTCTTTCATGTGGTCAGGAATCTTGATTCCTGTATTTGCTTCATCACTGATATCAGAAGCTCGTATCAGACACCACATTTCTGCCGTAAAAGCCTCTTTATTACATTTATTTATTTGATTTCCTCTTGTTAGCTTTATTATTAATAATTCTTCTCCCTGACAAAATTCTCCACAGACTTGGGTTTATTCATACACATCCATCTGCATCACTCGTTATGCATTCAAACCTTTTAATGCTTTTTTTCCTCTGTGATTTCAGCACTCGTTTAAAACGGTTCCTCGACGCACTGTACGAGTGACTATATATAGCTCTAGAAACTAAAGAAATCGACTCCAGCCTGCTCACGTCATCCATCGACATGACACAAATCAGCTCGGGCGGAAAACACGCTGACGTGAACACAATCGTTCTCCAAGGATTTTTTTCTGTCCATTATCATGTTGCAGTTACATTACGCCATCGGCACTGGCGCATCTCAGCTGCGAGTTCGTTACACTCCTATTGGAGGGAACGATGGAACAGCAAACAGAAGATGTGTATAAACACACTAATCCGCCATAACATTATGCAAAATGCGTATCGTATCCAAAACTGCAGCACGACTGGGCCGTTTCAGGCTGCAGGGGTCAGGACGTGGCAGAAGTGATCCAGGGAAGGAAATCCAGTGAGCGGGAGACAGGGTCATGTGTGGGTGAAGGCTGGCCCGTGTGGTCCGATCCAATAGAAGTGCTACTGTAGCTCTGATTGATGCTGGTTCCAGTTCCAGGTGTTAGATCACACAAAGCATCACTGTTTTAGTGGCAAAGGGGGTCATAATGTCATGGCTGGTCGGTGTATAAAACCAGCTCCTCCTGGAAGACGCTCCATGGGAAACAGATGCGATTGGTTCTGGCCTCATACACTTCCTGGTCGGGAGGAGCCTGTTGGTGTGTGAACCAAAGTTTTCGTGTTGTTTATGACGTTTCTCAGGATCTTCAACAAACTTTTTTTCCAGTTTGCTGCCAGTGATTCGCTACAAAGTGCCCGCTATTATTTTCAATTCATTTTATTATTATTTTTTTTAAAATAATTTTTTCTTTTTCTTTTTTTTAAATTAAATCTCAGCCAACACTATTACTGATATTAAACTGTGCATTTACACAAAAACTAATGCACAGAGGCTGATTTGTACAACATGACAAAACTTGTGGGAGGTGAATTTATTGTGTTTGGCAAAATGACACAAAATTCACAATTTTGGCATTTGCTCTTTAACACTCTTTGACAAAAATAAAACTTTCACAAAATATATTCTAACAGCTTTGTCACTGATTCTTACGTGACAAACGTGCGCCCAAAACTTCAGTTCTCTTCACTCCAGGAGCTCACTTGCGCGTGGATGGGTGGGGGCCGTGCCATGCGCCTCAGGGACGGGCGGACCGCACACCGCTGTTTAACCGCCTGCCGAGGGACGGCCGCTGGAGAACTGCGCTAGCTGCCCCGGCAAGGCCTTCCGCCGAAAAGGAGAAGGCAGAGGATAAGCCCCGCCTCCCCAGTCGGCATCAGCCCCAGGTCCACCAAGTTACTGCTGTTGAGCGAGGCCCTTAACCCTGCCTGCTCCAGGGGGCGCTGTATCATGGCTGACCCTTCACTCTGACCCTGACTTCCTAACAAGTTTGAAGAAAATAATTTTACTGTGCAGTAATGTAGATGTGACTAATAAAGGCTTAATAATATTAAATGTGGTTGTTTGCTGTTAAATGATATTATTATTATTATTATTATTATTATTATTATTATTATTATTATTAATAAACTCTGTCAGTTTAAGTTACTTCAGTGAATTCCTGCGTCAGAAGTTTCACACTCTGAGAATTAATAGATGTCCTTGAACTTTGAATAAGAAACATTTACATGGAGTGAATATTAAAATAAATGTAATGAATGTATAAGTGTTTTTTTAGTATTTGTTCTTGTTGAGAAGCAAACAGTCTGCAATCAGACTCACGTCTGACTTCCACTAAATCACCTCGTCTGGGTGAAAAACAACACTGCAGCATGAAGTGTCTTCATAAATGTTTAACACACACACACACACACACACACACACACACTTCATCAGCCATCTCCACTCAATTGTTCTAGATTTAAGGAGCTGAGAAGCATCTGAAAACACTCGGAGCAGTACAGTTTAGACATCACATGATGAGCACAGGTTCATAATCTACTCCCAGGCTGCAGAACAGAACCGTCATGAACAATACACACACACACACACACACACACACACACACACAGCCTTCCAGAGGAATTAATTTTACAGAAAGAGAGAGAGAGAGAGAAAGAGAGAGAGAGGGTGGGAGGGAGGGGGGGGGGGTGGAGCTCTCGTACCTGTCAGGCAGCTGATCATTGACAGCAGCAGAAGTGGTTTCCATGGTGACCCCATACTTGTTGTGAAGGGTCACCCTTTGAAGCGCGGTTAGTGAGTCTTCATTAAACTGATGCCTAGAAAAGAAATGATAATAAAGTGGAAGAGAAAAGAGAGAGAGAGAGAGTTTATAAAGGCGATGATCTCATATATGACAAATTCTTCTGTTGATATAATAATAAATGTTAAAATGTAATATAAAGATACAGGAGCTCTTTCTCTCTCTATCAAACACACACACACACACACATACACACACACACACACACACAGACATGAAATTTCTGTGTATGAACAATTACAAATAAAAAAAGAAAACCAAATTTAATTTTGCCGTTTTGTTTGGCATTAGGGGCGGAACCAGCAGGAAGCGGCCGATACGATATAATCACGATACCCAGGTGCTGGTTTAATTTGTAGTTTCAAACTTACAGAAGGGGGGGGGGGGGGGGGGGGGGGGGGGGGGGGACGTGGAGCCTATCCCAGCAGGCTCAGGGCACGAGGCAGGGTACACCAATCCATCACAGGACTCTGTAGGTATCATGATTTATTGATTTGTAAGATTTTTGCCTGCTGTTTGGCTAGTTTAGAGTGCGCCACCTGTAGGATCACAGACGAAGTGCAACTTTAGACTGCATATAAATGTCAAAATTATTTTTAAAATGTACTTTAGGATCTGTGTGATGATACATGAACTGCAACACTGAATCGTGATACCTAACTGAATCTCCATCTCTACTTTCCATTGTCTCATTCTTTGACCAGATCATTTTAATATAAAAAAAAATTGTAGAGGAAAGAAAGAAGTTAAATTATCTGCCAATTGAACACAGAAAACTTGGACTGAGCAAAATGTTACAGATACATGTATTAATCTTTTATTTATTGTATTATAATGTCCAAATGTAAAAATATATATATATATCCTATTTATAGTCTTATGCAAAGGTTTAGGCACCCCTTGATAAATAACAGATTTTGGTGATTTTTTTAGTTGAAAAGATTTTAACACAGTCTCACTTGGAAATAGAAAAACTGCACAATATTTTCAGCAAACATTGGTGCATAGTTACTTTTTATGTCATAAATTGAACAAAGATAAAAAAAAATAAAAACATTATTGTGGCACTGTGCAAAAGTTTGGGCACCCTACATAACCGCACTCAGTAACGTCTCCTCTGGCAGATATCACAGCTTGCAAATGCTTTTTTATAGCAGCTAAAAGTCTTTCACATCTTGTACTTGGGATTTTCTCCCATTCTTCCTCGCAAAAGGCTTCTAGTTCTGTAATATTCTCTGGTCATCTTGCATGCACAGCTCTTTTAAGATCTACACACAGATGTTCAATGATGTTTAAATCAGGGGACTGTGATGGCCGTTCCAAAACCTTCAGCTCGCGTCTCTTATGGTTTTCCATAGTGGATTTCGAGGTGTGTTTAGGATCATCGTCCTGTTGTAGAAGTCCATCCTCTTTTCAGCTTCAGCTTTTTTTTTACAGATGCTGTGATGTTTGTTTCCAGAATCTGCTGGTATTTAGTGGAATCCATTCTTCCCTCCACCCGTGCAGTGTTTCCTGTGCCACTGGCTGCAACACAACCCCAAAGCGTGATAGATCCACCCTCATGCTTAATAGTTGGCCAGGTGTTCTTTTCATGAAATGCTGCTCCTTTTTCTCTCCAAACATGCCTTTACTGATTGTGGACAAAGAGTTCTATTGTAACTTCATCAGTCCACAGCACTTGTTTCCAAAACGCATCAGGCTTCTGTAGATGTTCAGTTACAGACTTCTGACGTTGGATTTTATGATGTGGACGCAGGTCAGGTTTTCTTCTGCTGACTCTTCCATGAAGGTCTTGTGGAACGCTGCACCACCACTCCTGAGTCTGCTGAATCTTCCTGCAGGTCAAATGGGGGTTTTGATTTGTCTTTCTGACCAGCATATGATCAGTTTGCATCAATGTTTGCTGAAAATATTGTGCATATTTTAAATAAAAAAAATCACCAAAATCTTTTATTAATCAAGGTGTGCCTAAACTTTTGCATGTAAATACTGTATATTTACTTTTGCAGCTTCAATGCTGAAATAATACATGATCAATAAAATATTATTCATACTTTATAGTTAATGATATGAATATTATTAATTAATTTTATAATGAATGTTAATAAAATATATATATATATATATACATACATATATATTAAAAAAAATACAAAGAGAAAAAAAATCTGAAGCTTAACTGAGGCTTATATCTTTATCTTTAAACACAAACGTAATGATAATTAATTAAAGGCTGATAACGCGAGTGCAGAAACTGTAGCGCGGTAACAGACGGAGGTGTGTTTGAAGTCAAGCTTTGTCTGTAGATGAAAACCGAGTGAAAGTGATAAAAGGTGAATAATTAAGTGACTCGTTATGAGATTCTGCCACACGCTATAATAATAACATAAAAAGCTAACATTCTTCCTGCTGCTAATTATTTTCAGGGCAAACTCAATTTAAAACTCTCCATGAGCAAAGAAATTAAAAATGAAAAGAAAGGACGCAGAGCGAGTGGATTTGTGCGAGTGAAGCCGCGACGCATCGCTTTCTTCTGAACTCGTCTTTAATTAAAAGTGTGAGATTCAGAGCGATCCTTCTCTCAGGAACTCAGATTAAATCAAAGGTCTGAACACACGAACATGAAGAACCTCACCGAGAGGAGATCGGGTCACGACTCATCACTCACAATCAATTTTACTGTTAATTTTAGGAGTCTGACCCGGTGAGACGTTTAACTCCTATTGATTCGTCGCCTTCAGACTCCAAGTTACATTCAGTATCTTATTTAAACTATAACTTCTGTGAATACAAGACAATTTGTCCGAATACTTTACCCTGAGAAATATCCACTGAAAAACACCAAATAAAGGAAATTCAATGATGGATGAATCACTTTCAGACTTAAAAACTCTTATTTAGTCATAGTTACATTTATTTATTTTTTGAATAGCAAATCATGTTACTTTACTTTTATTCCGTTTTAATGTTTATATTTATGGTCTTATTTTTAATGGTGATGACTTTGGACTGCATTGATATAGACAGCTTTTTATATAAGTTTTATTCGTAAATCCCTCACACACACACACACACACACACACACACAGGACGCTGTGGAGATCAGGTTCAGCCACCACACTGCACCCCCCCCTCCCCTCCCCTCCCCCAACCCCCCACCAGAGTGGACAGGGACAGGACATTGGACATTGTTTTTAGCAAGTGACTCACACACATTAAGACACAAAGCTCCATCCTATCAGTGTTACAGTTTAGTGTCGTCAGGAAATCAGGTTAAATGTCCCGTTCTTCACAGTGTTAGCGCCGCAGAACCGCCAGAGCGATCTGAGCTAATCTTCTGATCAGAAGCCAGAACCCTTAGAACTTGAGTGAAATGAAATCTCTGTAAAACACGGCGTTTACTGCGAGTCAGCCTGAATCTAAAACACTTCTCTGTTTCACAGTCGGAGCTGTCGAGTCGATTCAGCGCGAGTCGTACGTCATCTTCACCGAAACCTCCAGCACTAAATAAAAACCATCTCACTATCAGTTCTAAAGCCTGAGACACAGAGACACGGAGACACGGAGACACTCCAGCTCCTCTTCACTCCTACAGTATGATCAGTGAGATTCAAAAGCCCAGTGATACAGTACGAGTACAGACGTAGCACAACATTTACTTATTATACTCTCCATGTTTTTATGGTCTTTGGAGACGCAGGTTTTACGTAAGTGATGTATTTTAGCTGTTTTTTAAGACTGCAATTTTTGTTTAGCAAATTCATCCAACTAACACGTCGTATAAAACACGGGCTTCACAGTAGAGCGCAGTCTTTATTGGACTTTATTGGTCATTTTATTTTATTTTTTTTACACAGAAGAGGAGAGAAATCACAAAGCAAGTGGTTGCATGTTTATGACCCTTTTCCAAAACATAGGTTTATATTTTTAGAAGGAATGTGCAATAAAACATTTTCACTCTGAGACCAAACTGAGAGCTACAGATGAACTTTAGATGCGAGACTTTCTGTCAGATTTCACCTGAACATTAATGTCACAGAAAATCTCACTTTATGGAGTGATGTGATCACTAATGCGGAAATAAACTCGGGCTTTGCACCCTACTGTCTCTGTTATTAATCCCGATCAGCCGTTCAATCAGCCCACGTTTCTTCTCATTCTCTCTTTTTTTTTGTCACATATACATTTTACATTTATAGCATTGACTTTTACCTCATTGTACATCTGAGCAGGTGAGGATTAAGGGCCTCGTTCAAGGGCCCAGCGGTGGCAACTGGGTGTTACTGGGGTTTGAACCTGGAACCTTTCGACAACCAGTCCAACACTGAGCACCCCTCCCCTCATCACTGTGCAGTCGAATTCTTGTCCTATATCCTCGTAGGGTCACAGGGTCAAAGTGTAGGGTCAGCCATTATATGGCGCCCCCTGGAGGCAGGGATCAAGCTGCAATTTCTTATTTGCCAAGTTTAATTTTCCTTTGTGTTGTTGTTACACCCTAAAGTGTGTGGAGGAGACGGAAGCTGATCTGCGCGGTGCTGCTCCTGAATCCACAGCGCTACGAACCACACTGAGGACCCGGGTTTAGGATCAGACTCAGGAGAACACGCTGCATTCCAGAGGAACCTCGAGCAGCAGCTCCACCTCATCGTCACTCCACACCTACAATCCTTTTGTTTGCAGTTTTTCTCTTTTCATGCTGCTCGGAATTCTGTTCTTGACGTGTTTGAAGTTACAGTTCATGGCCTGAGCCTGTGGTTTCTTTTTCAATTTTAATAAGGGCAAATAATTTCCCTTTTTTTTTTTTAAATATAGAAATGAAGCATTGTTTGCCGAAATATTTGTGTACATGTGGTGTGGGCGGGGCCTGAGCTATTATTAGTGCAAAGCCTTTGAGGTGTCTAGTGACATCACTAACACAAAACCAATCACATACAGAAGGAGTGAAAAGAGTCAATCTAATTATTAATCACCCTCAGATTATTTGATTTAGTTTCCTAACTCACTTTTCATTCCAGAATTTTACATCATGCTATAATCCTGTGTTTAAAAATGACTTTGAAGTGTTAAATAGATATTTATTTACTGAAGCATCATAATATTGGTCTGTGCTGCTATCAGAGCCGTTTCTGGATGAAATTAACTGATTTACTCGTCTTTCCGCACCATAGTTCAGGACTCGAGTCACGGCGTATTACCAGCTAAATCCCTGCACTGCACTGATGAAGCGACTTGGGGGAAAATGTTCATGTCTTTTACTAAGCTTATGAGAAATGAAGGTATTATATTTTATATTACACACTGAATAAATATAATAGAGATTAAGAAATGTTGTGTTTAGGTGCTGAGTCGGAGGAAATCGCAGGAATCTATTGTGTGCTGAGTTAAATAAAGACTCCGCAGCAGTTTACACTCTGATAAGCTGCTTGAGATGAACATAAACAGAGGCAATTAATCACATGGTGATTAAAAAAGAAAAAAATGATGATTATTATTATTATTATTATATCTCCAATATGGCAGAATTTTCCTCCTGAGAAATTATCTCACATTTTAATAAATCAGACCAAATAACGAGAAAGTTATCTCTTATTTACTTCTAGAAAAGGTAAGATATATCAATCGTGCTTAAAATGTAGAGATATTGTAATGAAAACTCACATGAAATAAGTGATTTTTGTAGAAAAGGTTACCCTCAGAGCGTGAAGCTCACAGAACAACAGAAACATCATCGGGGCCTCGGCTAATCAAAGCAGCAGGGAAATGGATTTAATCACCTTCTCTGCAGCACAATGGACGGAGAAAAGCACTCGTGACCTTCACCTGCAAACAATTAAAGCTCTCTTTACTCGTCTATGAAAGGCCACTCTCTTGGTTCCACAGGTTCCTCTCAGACAGACACATCGCTTTGTTACGAGCAACAATACCATTCAATTTCCTCCTCAATAGAGTCTCTGATTTCCCGCAGGTCCAAAGAGGGACGATCGCTCCGCTGGGACGAAAACACACGTTCACCTCCTGCGCGAGAACTGCAGACTGTGTCAGACTCTATTGAACCCTCATGTTATTTGACTGTTTATGTGTATTTGTGTGATTGTTTCCTCAAGGAACATCTACATCATCTAATCATCTACAGGAGATCAACAGGTCCTTCAAAACCATCACTGCTCTTCTAACGTTTATACTCACAGATATTGTATCCCACTGTTATTCTATTAGCTGCTATGTTTAATACTACATTAGTATTGATATATATACAGTATATACACCAACATGGGTGTGTGTGGCCCTTCGGTTTTTGAGCGTCACTAGCGGTTTGCATGTATGTGACCTAACTGTATTACATCATTGTTGAATTCCACACGCTGATTAGTTAGAAGGTGTTGAATAATTTTCTATAACAGCAGCTCTGACAGGAGTGCAGCTGCAAATCAGACGTTTATAGTAATCTGTTTAAATGCATGTATTTGTGAGAAGCTAAGCTCTGTCTGCCCTGATGTTAGCATTCACACACACACTGCGCTAACGGTAGCTCTGACAGCAAGGCGAGAATCCCAGCAGTTTAATAGAGGAGTCATGAGAGAGAAAGAGAAAGAGGAGTGAGAAAGTGACTTTAGGGTTCAAATTAAATTTTCACACTACTGTAATTTCTTTAAACACAAATATACAGCACAAATGAATCAGATTAACACTCTAACACACAGAACAAATTCTACAAACCCTGAACTGATGAAGCTGTAAAGATTTTCTCTTATCTTCCTCCTCCTCATCCTCTCCCTCCTCCACATTCTCTTTATCCTGCTCACTGACTTCCTGCTGATTCTATCAGAGGCTTTAACAGCGGGAGACGCCGAGAGTAAACACAATCTCCTCTTCACAACCAGACACTTACAACACAACCCCGAATCTGTACCTGGGAACATCAACACCACACCACCAGCACACATCCCTCCCACACACACACACACACCAACACAATCAAACACCACACACACCTCCACACACACACACACATACACACATACACACCATCAAACACCACACACACACACACACACACCCCAACACCATCAAACACCACACACACACACACACACACACCCCAACACCATCAGACATACTGTCTGGTTGTTCAACTAGGTGTATAAACAAGCTTCAGTTAGTACAGAATGCAGCAGCGAGAGTCCTCACTAGAACCAGAAGATACGAGCACATCACCCCTATCTTATCTACACTGCATTGGCACCCTGTGAAATTTCGCATCGATTTTAAGATACTACTTTTGACATTTAAAGCACTAAATGGTCTTGCGCCACAGTATTTGAGTGAACTGTTAGTGTCTTACGATCCGCCACGCCTACTTCCATCAAAGAATGCAGGCTGCCTGTCAGTACCACGTATTATTAAAACTACAGCAGGGGGCGGAGCTTTTTCTTACAAAGCCCCAAACTTATGGAATAGTCTTCCTATTAATGTTCGGGACTCAGACACAGTCTCAGTGTTTAAGTCTAGGCTAAAAACCTATTTATTTAGCGCAGCATGTTTGTAAATAGATTAACCTTAGGTAAAGGAGCAGATCTGGGGGACTCATGGACGTAGAGTATTCTGGTGAACTGGTATGTTTAGATGCTGTCCTCCCCACTCTCATTGATCACTCAGGTTTGTTGACGGTGAGGTGATTGGTCGCTTTACATCTCAGTTGCCCCTCATGTCTGTGTTTCCTTCTGGCTCCTCCCTTTTAGTTATGCTGTTATAGTTAGTCCTGCCGGAGTCCCTGCTTGCACTTTGCACTAAATATACATTCACCTTATACATGTTGACTGTGACCAGACCTTACTGCCATCTCTCCTTATTTTCTGTTCTCTCCTTTTCTGCTCTCTCCTCTCTCTCTCTCCCTCTCTCCTTTCCCTCTCTCTGTCTCTCTGTCGAGCTATACATGTTTCGCTCCTGAGTTGCCAGTGATCCAGACCCCTCTGCCCTCTGGAGCCGTCTAACACGTCCTGGAGTCCTGCTTCTGGTTGGAGATCTCGTCGCATGGATGCCCCGTGTGGTCTGCCTGGATTCGTGTGGTGGCTGGGGATGGTTTCCATGAAGACTGTCCTGTCATCGAGTGATGCTCTGGGGACCTGTGACTTCAGTTGTTCGATAGCTCAGGATTGGAATCTCCTACAGTCTATCTGAGCCTCCAGGAACAAACTGGACTCCTTTTAATTTTAATTTTAAACACATCTCCTGTTATACTGAACTTCCAGTACACATGATTATGCTGATCAATCCCTGCTATCCGTTATCACCCAGATGAGGATGGGTTCCCTGTTGAGTCTGGTTCCTCTCAAGGTTTCTTCCTATTACCATCTCAGGGAGTTTTTCCTTGCCACCGTCACCCTCGGCTCGCTCATCAGGGACAATCTTATCATTTTGATTCATACACATTGGATACAAACTTATTTCTTTTGATTGTGTAAAGCTGCTTTGCAACAATGTCAGTTGTTAAAAGCGCTATATAAATAAAATTGACTTGACTTGACTTGACCCTGCACACCACCACAAACACACACAAACACCAACACCATCAAACACCACACACACCTAGACACACCATCAAACACCCCGCACACCACCAGACACACACACACACAAACCCCAACACCATCAAACACCCCAACACCATCAAACACCACGCACACCACCAGACACACACACACCCCAACACCATCAAACACCCCACACACACCCCAACACCATCAAACACCCCAACACCACCGCACACACACACCCCAACACCATCAAACACCCCACACACACCCCAAAACCATCAAACACCCCACACACACCACAACACCATCAAACACCCTGCACACCCCAACACACACACACCCCAACACCACCAAACACCCCAACACAATCAAACACCCCAACACCATCAAACACCCCACACACACCCCAACACAATCAAACACCCTGCACACCCCACACACACCCCAACACCACCAAACACCATCAAACACCCCCCACACACCCCAACACTGTCAAATACCTCGCACACCACACACACACACCCCAACACCATCAAACACACCGCACACCACCACACACACCCCAACACCACAAACACACCCCAACACCATCAAACACCACACACACAACACCATTACAATTCAATTCAATTCAATTCCGTTTTATTTGTATAGTGCTTTTAACATTTGTCATCATCGCAAAGCAGCTTTACAGAATCAAAATAATTATTTAAGTTTGAATTATGTATGAAATGTGAATGTGTGTGAATCAGAATGATCAGATGGTCCCTGATGAACGAGCCGAGGGCGACGGTGCTGAGAGAAAAACTCCCTGAGATGGTAACAGGAAGAAACCTTGAGAGGAACCGGACTCTACATGGAACCCATCCTCATCTGGGTGATAACGGAGAGCAGAAAGCATTACACACCCCAACACCTCCACACACACCCCAACAACAGCACACACACCCCACACACACCCCAAAACCATACACACCCCGCACACCACACACACACCCCAACACCACACACACCCCACCATTTACATTTAGGCATTTGGCAGACGGCCTTATCCACAGTGACTTACATTTTTATATATCTGAGCAGTTACACACGTGGACAAAATTGTTGGTACCCTTCGGTCAATGAAAGAAAAACTCACAATTGTCACAGAAATAACTTTAATCTGACAAAAGTAATAATTTTTAAAAATTATATTAATGTTAACCAATGAAAGTCAGACATTGATTTTCAATCATGCTTCAACAGAACTATTTAAAAACATAAACTCATGGAACAGGCCTGGACAAAAATGATGGTACCCCTAGAAAATACTGAAAATAATGTGACCAAAGGGACATGTTAATTCAAGGTGTGTCCACTAATTAGCATCACAGGTGTCTACAATCTTGTAATCAGTCAGTGGGCCTATATATAGGGCTCCAGGTAGTCACTGTGTTGTTTGGTGACATGGTATGTACCACACTCAACATGGACCAGAGGAAGCGAAGGAAAGAGTTGTCTCAGGAGATTCGAAAGAAAATTATAGACAAGCATGTTAAAGGTAAAGGCTATAAGACCATTTCCAAGCAGCTAGATGTTCCTGTGACTACAGTTGCACATATTATTCAGAAATTTAAGATCCATGGGACTGTAGCCGACCTCCCTGGACGTGGCCGCAGGAGGAAAATCGATGAGAAATCAAAGAGACGGATAATCCGAATGGTAACAAAAGAGCCCAGAAAGACTTCTAAAGAGATCCAAGGTGAACTTCATGCTCAAGGAACACCAGTGTCGGATCGCACCATCCGTCGTTGTTTGAGCCAAAGTGGACTACATGGGAGACGACCAAGGAGGACACCATTGTTGAAAACAAATCGTAAAAAAGCCAGACTGGAATATGCCAAACTAAATGTTGACAAGCCACAAAGCTTCTGGGAGAATGTCCTATGGACAGATGAGACAAAAATGGAACTTTTTGCCAAGGCACATCAGCTCTATGTTCACAGACGGAAAAATGAAGCATATGAAGAAAAGAACACTGTCCCTACTGTGAAACATGGAGGAGGCTCTGTTATGTTCTGGGGCTGCTTTGCTGCATCTTGCAACAGGACAATGACCCAAAACACACAGCTAAAAACACCCAAGAATGGCTAAGAGGAAAACATTGGACTATTCTAAAGTGGCCTTCTATGAGCCCTGACCTCAATCCTATTGAGCATCTTTGGAAGGAGCTGAAACATGCTGTCTGGAAAAGGCGCCCTTCAAACCGGAAACAACTGGATACCTGCAGAGAGGTGCAGAAGTCTCATTGACAGTTACAGGAATCGTTTGATTGCAGTGATTGCCTCAAAAGGTTGTGCAACAAACTATTAAGTTAGGGGTACCATCATTTTTGTCCAGGCCTGTTCCCATGAGTTAATTTTTTAAATAATTCCGTTGAAGCATGGTTGAAAAGCAATGTCTGACTTTCATTGGTTAACATTCATAGAATTTTTATTTATTATTACTTTTGTCAGATTAAAGTTATTTCTGTGACCATTGTGAGTTTTTCTTTCATTGACCGAAGGGTACCAACAATTTTGTCCACGTGTATAAGCTAAGGGCCTCCCATAGCAAAGAAAACTCCAAGATGAGATCTCATGTTAATTTCTTTTTTTTTTTCCTCCTAGACAGAAATCAGCTGTCTTTATAACTTGAATCAGATTTTAGGCCTTTTCTCAATCTTCTCAAATGTGACTCATTATGTCTAAATCTCATATTTGTCTTTTGTTCGACTCACATATTTCTTGTTTCCCCAAAGCAGTGTTTCCCACACATAAGATATACAGTGCTTGTAAACTGTGCATTTGGGTTTTCTGATATGTTGTGTAGAAATAAACTCATTACTTTTAAAATGTACATTTTACTACTACAGGAATGACGATGCAAATATGTAGAACTCACAAAATGTCCTTGACATAAATGTTTGCTGACAGAGAGGGTTTTCATAACGTGTCACTTTATTTCAGATTATTTAGATATTTTATTTTATTTTAAATGTTCATCTCCTAGGCGGCACGGTGGTGTAGTGGTTAGCACTGTTGCCTTGCACCGCCAGGGTCCGGGTTCGATCCCCGGCCTGGCTCGATTCCGGTCTCTGTGTGCATGGAGTTTGCATGTTCTCCCCGTGCTTGGTGGGTTTCCTCCGGGTTCTCCGGTTTCCTCCCACAGTCCAAAGACATGTAGGTTAGGTTAATTGGCGTTCCCAAATTGCCCGTAGTGTGTGTGTGTGTGTGTGTGTCTGTGCCCTGCGATGGATTGGCACCCTGTCCAGGGTGTACCCTGCCATGTGCCCTAAGTCTCCTGGGAGAGAGATAGGCCCCAGGCCCACCGTGACCCTGAATACAGGATTAAGCGGTATAGATGATGAGTGAGTGAGAGTGTTCATCTCCTTTTTGAATTCTGATTCTTTTCACAGGAAGATTCTGTGGACTTTGTGTAACTCCTGTATAAATGATACTTTGATAAATGATATCAGTGTGACACTTAATATCGTTGTCAGGTTGTGTGAAATTTTGTTTTGCTGTTGTCTGTTATATTGTGTGAATTGTAAATGTATTACACAATAATAAAATTATATTGTATTTTGCACATTTAAGTTTATTCAATTTATGTATTTATTTATATAAATCTACAAATTAATGGTAATAGTAATCTGTAATATTTTTTATATTGTTAACCTGCTTGTTTTAATGTTGAGGTGGACAGAGGTCAGTATGGACACTGATGGTCTCAGGTGGTGTTTGTTGTGGCTCATCACTATATACTCTTAATTGAGGATTTTTGATATGTTCAATAAAACTATAATATTTCTCATTTTTGTTTCATCTCATTTACATCTGGCTTTAATCTCATTATGGTCTTATATATATGGCTCATTTGCTTCTTCTACATTATGCAGTTATGTGTCTCATGTGCATCTCAGATTTGAGAAATTTAAAAGACAAAGCTTGTAATGAGAAAGCTCAATTCAGTCTCACAAGACTAGAAAAACATCATTCTGAGCAAAAAAACGTTTGCTATGGGCTTGCCAACAGTGGCAACTTAGTGGTCAGAAGTGACCTTCTGAATCATAGTTGTAACCACTGAGCTACCCTAACACTACACAACACCCCACATATAACCACACTCCACCCCAACACCATCACCCCCCACACACCACCACAGTCCACCTCAACCCTGCCACACACCAACCCTAACACCACCACACTCCACCCAGTACCACTACACCCCCAACATCACCACATCACACTGCACCCCAAACCACCCACACTCCACCACCATAGCATCACCACAAATCACCTCAACACTATCAAACCAGTACAAATCACACAAATGAACACTACCCAGCCCTACACACCACACAGTCATGCATTCTCTTAGTAACATGAAGACAATATAATTCTCTCTCGCTCTCTCTCTCTCTCTGTCTGTCTGTCTGTCTGTGAGCCTCTATGTCTTCCTTCTTACTTTTCTTCCCCTCAGCAGGTTTGATTGAACTGATGACCTCAATCAAAAGACAATTACCCTGGTTGAGGGCAGGAGGTAATTATCCCCTATCAGAGAGGAGATTGAGCACACCTGAATAGAGAGAGATACTTTTACTCTGCACAGATGTGTGAAAAGGTACAGGAGTAAAATCCAGAGAAAAAAAAGCACTATGATGAGAAGATTCACAGCAGAATAGAGAATAAAGCTCAAGATATTTATTAACCATAATAGAGATAATAAAGTTAGAGCTTTTTCAATGATTTACATTATTAACATGGACATGCCATTTATAAAGTTTTACAGATTTTAGACATTGTGCAAACATGCAAGGAGGGATAAACACATTGCATGTTACAATAAAAAATGCCTTATTAGCAGTATTAGTGATAAATATAGAAACCTGACAGCACATTAATATGAAATAAGTAAAAAGCTGTTTAAATGTCAAAGAAGAGTTGAGCTTGCTAAAACAGATTATTGGATATCAGACAATCAGCACCATAATCAAACACCACACTCCAGTTAGCATTAAAGTCCTTCTCACATTACCTTCACACCGCTGGGCAGGGTTTAACAGAGAAAAGCAGAAAAGCCGAAAATAATCCTTTATAGTGGCCTTCTAATCTATAAAACTAAACACTTTGCCAAACTCTGATAAGCGCCTTCAAACTCCATCACACTCTGGACCAGTTCCATGGAGAAGTAAGATTAAAGCATTTTACCAATCAATACTGTCCCTATCACACGCTTTGATGGAATACCACAGATATTTACTGAATAGGAAGTTAATGGGCATGTGGAGCAGGTGATGGAGGTGAACGTGTGGAGGTGGCGTCCTGCAGCTGAGAAGCACATCACTTTCCTAGTCTGAATCATTTACTGCTGTTCCGTGACTGACCTGAAGTCCTGCTGCTAACGTGCAGGAGATGAGCGTGTCGTAGGAGCAGTGTTTATTTTAACTTAGAAACACACTAATACATGCACAAATCACACGACAAGCAAGTAAATCAGCACAACACACACAATCACACTTGAACATTTTGATGTATCACCAGCTAAAAATAACAAAGTTGATCCAGACGACAGTCAGAGAGATGCAGACGAATGACCTGGAGCGGATGTTTGTGTTGCAGAACATTACAACATCAACCTGCTGCTCAGCTCTTTACCTCGTGTTAGACATAAATATCAGGACAGATCCAGTGTGATTAATAGATATTTGCCCACCTCCATCTTTTTCTCACTGCAGTGGCTCAGCATTAAACCAAAATAGACTTAACAGAGATTTTATGTCATGAATCCACATAAAACCCATACATCAAGTCAAGTCAAGTGGCTTTTATTGTTATTGTATCCCTGTACAGCTGGCACGCTACACCATGAAACGCAACAACGCTCCTCCGTAATCTAACAACGTAATGTTTCAGGAGCCTGAGCTTTTCTAACCCTTCAGCATCAGGATACATTTAACCTAGAAATCATGCCCTAAGACCAGCACAGCAGGGGAACAAAAAAGCTCAAGCTAAAGGCTTCTTTTAACCCATCTTCTAAAGTCTACTTAAACTTTCAAAAGAGCAGTGAAGCATTCCATCATCAGGTCCTCAGGGTTCTTCTCCACACGGAGTCCCTGCTCAGTCATCTCCTAGACCTCGGAACAACAGGATCAGATCACAAATCACCAAGCAGGACAAGAGAAATATTAGAAGGACATGACAATGAGGTGATATTATGAGTCTTTTTTTAGGTTACTTTTATGCTGACAAACATGTTTCAGTACTGAGTTTACTTTATCAAAACTCTTCACACTGTGTGAACCGCAGCGTTCTGTACGGACTGAGCTGTGGACCACTTTTCATTGCATTCAATGCCATCTTTCAAAATGTATCTTTCAACCCCCCCAACACACACACAGACACACACACACAGCAGCAAAACTCAAACCTTTTTTTTTTGCATGTTAATATACTCAAATATTTTCAAAGCTGTTCGACCTGAATTCAAATGATAAAATTATTTATATGTTATATATTATAACAGTCTGATGCTTTTCTTCTGTAATATCTTACTGAAACATACTGACAATCAAAAAATAAAAACAATATTAAAATAAACAATACCAGCCAGAGCTAATCCCTTTCAGCTGAGGAGCTGCTTTGGTGCTTTGTCTTCACCAACATTAACATCTGTACACAATACCAACCTTGGATAGGCTTTATTAATTCATACATGGACATTTCCGATGACTGAGGCATTGAGGCTGTAGTGGTCAGAGTGGGGGTGGGAGTGGGAGATGAAGAGGTGGGTAGAAGTGTTGTGAAAGACTATAACTGATCATGTGATAAATCACAGACTCTCCATGAGAACGGCCGCAACAGGGAACAAATCTGCAACGCAGCAGCAACAACTGAGGCAACATCTGTGTATATTACTGTGAATATTACTGTGAATATTACTGTGAATATTACTGTGAATGTTACTGTGTATTTTACTGTGAATGTTACTGTGAATATTACTGTGAATGTTACTGTGAATGTTACTGTGTATTTTACTGTGTATATTACTGTGAATATTACTGTGTATGTTACTGTGAATGTTACTGTGACTATTACTGTGTATATTACTGTGAATGGTACTGTGAATATTACTGTGTATATTACTGTGTATGTTACTGTGTATGTTACTGTGTATATTACTGTGAATGGTACTGTGAATATTACTGTGTATATTACTGTGTATGTTACTGTGACTATTACTGTGTATATTACTGTGAATGGTACTGTGAATATTACTGTGAATATTACTGTGAATGTTACTGTGAATGTTACTGTGTATATTACTGTGTATGTTACTGTGTATATTACTGTGTATGTTACTGTGACTATTACTGTGTATATTACTGTGAATGGTACTGTGTATATTACTGTGTATATTACTGTGTATGTTACTGTGTATATTACTGTGAATGTTACTGTGAATGTTACTGTGTATATTACTGTGAATGTTACTGTGAATGTTACTGTGAATGTTACTGTGTATATTACTGTGAATATTACTGTGTATATTACTGTGTATATTACTGTCAATATTACTGTGAATGTTACTGTGTATTTTACTGTGTATGTTACTGTGACTATTACTGTGAATATCACTGTAAATGTTACTGTGAATGTTACTGTGTATTTTACTGTGAATGTTACTGTGAATATTACTGTGAATATTACTGTGTATATTACTGTGAATATTACTGTGAATGTTACTGTGTATATTACTGTGTATGTTACTGTGTATATTACTGTGAATATTACTGTGAATGTTACTGTGTATATTACTGTGAATATTACTGTGAATATTACTGTGTATATTACTGTGAATATTACTGTGTATATTACTGTGTATATTACTGTGAATATTACTGTGAATGTTACTGTGTATATTACTGTGTATGTTACTGTGTATATTACTGTGAATATTACTGTGAATGTTACTGTGTATATTACTGTGAATATTACTGTGAATATTACTGTGTATATTACTGTGAATATTACTGTGAATGTTACTGTGTATATTACTGTGTATGTTACTGTGACTATTACTGTGTATATTACTGTGAATGTTACTGTGAATGTTACTGTGAATGTTACTGTGTATTTTACTGTGAATGTTACTGTGAATATTACTGTGAATATTACTGTGAATATTACTGTGTATATTACTGTGAATATTACTGTGAATGTTACTGTGTATATTACTGTGTATATTACTGTGAATATTACTGTGAATGTTACTGTGTATATTACTGTGTATATTACTGTGTATATTACTGTGAATATTACTGTGAATGTTACTGTGAATGTTACTGTGTATATTACTGTGAATATTACTGTGTATATTACTGTGAATATTACTGTGAATGTTACTGTGTATATTACTGTGTATGTTACTGTGACTATTACTGTGTATATTACTGTGAATATTACTGTGAATATTACTGTGTATTTTACTGTGAATGTTACTGTGAATATTACTGTGTATATTACTGTGTATATTACTGTGAATATTACTGTGAATGTTACTGTGTATGTTACTGTGAATATTACTGTGTATATTACTGTGAATGTTACTGTGTATGTTACTGTGAATGTTACTGTGAATGTTACTGTGTATGTTACTGTGAATATTACTGTGAATGTTACTGTGAATATTACTGTGAATATTACTGTGAATGTTACTGTGAATATTACTGTGTATGTTACTGTGTATGTTACTGTGTATGTTACTGTGAATATTACTGTGTATATTACTGTGAATATTACTGTGAATATTACTGTGTATATTACTGTGAATGTTACTGTGAATGTTACTGTGTATGTTACTGTGTATGTTACTGTGAATATTACTGTGTATATTACTGTGAATATTACTGTGTATATTACTGTGACTGTTACTGTGAATGTTACTGTGTATGTTACTGTGTATGTTACTGTGAATATTACTGTGTATATTACTGTGAATGTTACTGTGAATGTTACTGTGTATATTACTGTGAATATTACTGTGTATATTACTGTGAATATTACTGTGTATATTACTGTGAATATTACTGTGAATGTTACTGTGTATGTTCCTGTGTATGTTACTGTGAATATTACTGTGTATATTACTGTGAATATTACTGTGAATATTACTGTGTATATTACTGTGAATGTTACTGTGAATGTTACTGTGTATGTTACTGTGTATGTTACTGTGAATATTACTGTGTATATTACTGTGAATATTACTGTGTATATTACTGTGACTGTTACTGTGAATGTTACTGTGAATGTTACTGTGTATGTTACTGTGAATCTTACTGTGTATATTACTGTGAATATTACTGTGTATATTACTGTGAATGTTACTGTGTATGTTACTGTGAATGTTACTGTGAATATTACTGTGTATATTACTGTGAATATTACTGTGTATATTACTGTGTATATTACTGTGAATATTACTGTGTATATTACTGGGAATGTTACTGTGTATGTTACTGTGAATGTTACTGTGAATGTTACTGTGTATATTACTGTGAATATTACTGTGTATATTACTGTGAATATTACTGTGTATGTTACTGTGAATGTTACTGTGTATGTTACTGTGTATGTTACTGTGTATATTACTGTGAATATTACTGTGTATGTTACTGTGAATGTTACTGTGTATGTTACTGTGAATGTTACTGTGTATATTACTGTGAATGTTACTGTGTATGTTACTGTGTATGTTACTGTGAATATTACTGTGAATATTACTGTGTATATTACTGTGAATATTACTGTGAATATTACTGTGTATATTACTGTGAATGTTACTGTGTATGTTACTGTGTATGTTACTGTGAATGTTACTGTGTATGTTACTGTGTATATTACTCTGAATGTTACTGTGTATGTTACTGTGTTTATTACTGTGTATATTACTGTGAATATTACTGTGTATATTACTGTGAATGTTACTGTGAATATTACTGTGTATATTACTGTGAATGTTACTGTGTATGTTACTGTGAATGTTACTGTGAATATTACTGTGTATATTACTGTGAATATTACTGTGTATATTACTGTGAATATTACTGTGTATATTACTGTGAATGTTACTGTGTATGTTACTGTGAATGTTACTGTGAATGTTACTGTGAATATTACTGTGAATGTTACTGTGTATTTTACTGTGAATGTTACTGTGAATGTTACTGTGTATTTTACTGTGAATGTTACTGTGAATATTACTGTGTATGTTATTGTGTATATTACTGTGTATGTTACTGTGAATATTACTGTGAATGTTACTGTGAATGTTACTGTGTATTTTACTGTGTATGTTACTGTGAATATTACTGTGTATGTTACTGTGAATATTACTGTGTATATTACTGTGAATATTACTCTGTATATTACTGTGTATGTTACTGTGTATGTTACTGTGACTATTACTGTGTATATTACTGTGAATGGTACTGTGAATATTACTGTGTATATTACTGTGTATATTACTGTGTATATTACTGTGAATGTTACTGTGAATATTACTGTGTATATTACTGTGTATGTTACTGTGACTATTACTGTGTATATTACTGTGAATGGTACTGTGAATATTACTGTGTATATTACTGTGAATGTTACTGTGAATGTTACTATGTATATTACTGTGTATGTTACTGTGTATATTACTGTGTATGTTACTGTGACTATTACTGTGTATATTACTGTGAATGGTACTGTGTATATTACTGTGTATATTACTGTGTATATTACTGTGAATGTTACTGTGAATGTTACTGTGTATATTACTGTGAATATTACTGTGAATATTACTGTGTATATTACTGTGTATGTTACTGTGACTATTACTGTGTATATTACTGTGTATGTTACTGTGAATGTTACTGTGTATATTACTGTGTATGTTACTGTGACTATTACTGTGTATATTACTGTGAATATTACTGTGAATGTTACTGTGAATGTTACTGTGTATTTTACTGTGAATGTTACTGTGAATATTACTGTGAATATTACTGTGTATATTACTGTGAATATTACTGTGAATGTTACTGTGTATATTACTGTGTATAATACTGTGAATATTACTGTGAATGTTACTGTGAATGTTACTGTGTATATTACTGTGAATGTTACTGTGAATATTACTGTGAATATTACTGTGAATGTTACTGTGTATATTACTGTGTATGTTACTGTGACTATTACTGTGTATATTACTGTGAATATTACTGTGAATATTACTGTGTATTTTACTGTGAATGTTACTGTGAATATTACTGTGAATATTACTGTGTATATTACTGTGAATATTACTGTGAATGTTACTGTGAATGTTACTGTGTATGTTACTGTGTATGTTACTGTGAATATTACTGTGTATGTTACTGTGAATGTTACTGTGTATGTTACTGTGAATGTTACTGTGAATGTTACTGTGAATATTACTGTGAATGTTACTGTGAATGTTACTGTGAATGTTACTGTGAATATTACTGTGAATATTACTGTGTATATTACTGTGAATATTACTGTGAATGTTACTGTGTATGTTACTGTGTATGTTACTGTGTATATTACTGTGAATATTACTGTGAATGTTACTGTGAATGTTACTGTGTATATTACTGTGAATATTACTGTGTATATTACTGTGAATATTACTGTGAATGTTACTGTGTATGTTCCTGTGTATGTTACTGTGAATATTACTGTGTATATTACTGTGAATATTACTGTGAATATTACTGTGAATGTTACTGTGAATGTTACTGTGTATGTTACTGTGTATGTTACTGTGTATATTACTGTGAATATTACTGTGTATATTACTGTGACTGTTACTGTGAATGTTACTGTGAATGTTACTGTGTATGTTACTGTGAATCTTACTGTGTATATTACTGTGAATATTACTGTGTATATTACTGTGAATATTACTGTGTATATTACTGTGAATATTACTGTGAATGTTACTGTGAATGTTACTGTGAATGTTACTGTGAATGTTACTGTGTATATTACTGTGAATATTACTGTGTATATTACTGTGACTGTTACTGTGAATGTTACTGTGAATGTTACTGTGTATGTTACTGTGAATCTTACTGTGTATATTACTGTGTATGTTACTGTGAATGTTACTGTGTATGTTACTGTGAATGTTACTGTGAATGTTACTGTGAATATTACTGTGAATATTACTGTGAATGTTACTGTGAATGTTACTGTGAATGTTACTGTGAATATTACTGTGAATATTACTGTGTATATTACTGTGAATATTACTGTGAATGTTACTGTGTATGTTACTGTGTATGTTACTGTGTATATTACTGTGAATATTACTGTGAATGTTACTGTGAATGTTACTGTGTATATTACTGTGAATATTACTGTGTATATTACTGTGAATATTACTGTGAATGTTACTGTGTATGTTCCTGTGTATGTTACTGTGAATATTACTGTGTATATTACTGTGAATATTACTGTGAATGTTACTGTGAATGTTACTGTGTATGTTACTGTGTATGTTACTGTGTATGTTACTGTGTATATTACTGTGAATATTACTGTGTATATTACTGTGACTGTTACTGTGAATGTTACTGTGAATGTTACTGTGTATGTTACTGTGAATCTTACTGTGTATATTACTGTGAATATTACTGTGTATATTACTGTGAATGTTACTGTGTATGTTACTGTGAATGTTACTGTGAATATTACTGTGTATATTACTGTGAATATTACTGTGTATATTACTGTGAATATTACTGTGTATGTTACTGTGAATGTTACTGTGAATGTTACTGTGTATATTACTGTGAATATTACTGTGTATATTACTGTGAATATTACTGTGTATGTTACTGTGAATGTTACTGTGTATGTTACTGTGAATATTACTGTGTATATTACTGTGTATATTACTGTGTATGTTACTGTGAATATTACTGTGTATATTACTGTGAATATTACTGTGAATATTACTGTGAATGGTACTGTGAATATTACTGTGTATATTACTGTGTATATTACTGTGAATATTACTGTGTATGTTACTGTGACTATTACTGTATATATTACTGTGAATATTACTGTGTATGTTACTGTGAATATTTCTGTCAATATTACTGTGTGTATTACTGTGTATTTTACTGTGAATATTACTGTGTATGTTACTCTGAATATTACTGTTAATATTACTGTGTGTGTTACTGTATATATTACTGTGAATATTACTGTGTATGTTACTGTGAATATTTCTGTCAATATTACTGTGTGTATTACTGTGTATTTTACTGTGAATATTACTGTGTATGTTACTCTGAATATTACTGTTAATATTACTGTGTGTTACTGTATATATTACTGTGAATATTACTGTGTATATCACTGTGTATATCACTATGTATAACACTGTGTATATTACTGTGTATGTTACTGTGAATATTACTGTTTATGTTACTGTGAATATTTCTGTCAATATTACTGTGTATATTACTGTGTATATTACTGTGAATATTACTGTGTATGTTACTGTGAATGTTACTGTGTATATTACTGTGAATGTTACTGTGAATGTTACTGTTTATATTACTGTGAATATTACTGTGTATATTACTGTGTATATTACTGTGAATATTACTGTGTATGTTACTGTGAATGTTACTGTGTATATTACTGTGTATATTACTGTGAATATTACTGTGTATATTACTGTGAATGTTACTGTGTATATTACTGTGAATATTACTGTGTATGTTACTGTGAATGTTACTGTGTATATTACTGTGAATGTTACTGTGTATATTACTGTGCATATTACTGTGAATATTACTGTGTATGTTACTGTGAATGTTACTGTGTATATTACTGTGAATATTACTGTGTATATTACTGTGAATGTTACTGTGTATATTACTGTGAATGTTACTGTGAATGTTACTGTGTATATTACTGTGAATATTACTGTGTATATTACTGTGACTGTTACTGTGAATATTACTGTGTATTTTACTGTGAATGTTACTGTGTATATTACTGTGAATATTACTGTGTATATTACTGTGAATGTTACTGTGTATATTACTGTGAATGTTACTGTGAATGTTACTGTGTATATTACTGTGAATATTACTGTGTATATTACTGTGACTGTTACTGTGAATATTACTGTGTATTTTACTGTGAATGTTACTGTGTATATTACTGTGAATATTGCTGTGAATGTTACTGTGAATATTACTGTGTATGTTACTGTGTATATTACTGTGAATATTACTGTGTATATTACTGTGTATATTACTGTGAATGTTACTGTGTATGTTACTGTGAATGTTACTGTGAATATTACTGTGTATATTACTGTGAATATTACTGTGTATATTACTGTGAATATTACTGTGTATATTACTGTGAATGTTACTGTGTATGTTACTGTGAATGTTACTGTGAATGTTACTGTGTATATTACTGTGAATATTACTGTGTATATTACTGTGAATATTACTGTGTATGTTACTGTGAATGTTACTGTGTATGTTACTGTGAATATTACTGTGTATATTACTGTGTATATTACTGTGTATGTTACTGTGAATGTTACTGTGTATGTTACTGTGAATATTACTGTGTATATTACTGTGTATATTACTGTGAATATTACTGTGTATGTTACTGTGACTATTACTGTATATATTACTGTGAATATTACTGTGTATGTTACTGTGAATATTTCTGTCAATATTACTGTGTGTATTACTGTGTATTTTACTGTGAATATTACTGTGTATGTTACTCTGAATATTACTGTTAATATTACTGTGTGTGTTACTGTATATATTACTGTGAATATTACTGTGTATATCACTGTGTATATCACTATGTATAACACTGTGTATATTACTGTGTATGTTACTGTGAATATTACTGTTTATGTTACTGTGAATATTTCTGTCAATATTACTGTGTATATTAATGTGTATATTACTGTGAATATTACTGTGTATGTTACTGTGAATGTTACTGTGTATATTACTGTGAATGTTACTGTGAATGTTACTGTTTATATTACTGTGAATATTACTGTGTATATTACTGTGTATATTACTGTGAATATTACTGTGTATGTTACTGTGAATGTTACTGTGTATATTACTGTGTATATTACTGTGAATATTACTGTGTATATTACTGTGAATGTTACTGTGTATAATACTGTGAATATTACTGTGTATGTTACTGTGAATGTTACTGTGTATATTACTGTGAATGTTACTGTGTATATTACTGTGCATATTACTGTGAATATTACTGTGTATGTTACTGTGAATGTTACTGTGTATATTACTGTGAATGTTACTGTGTATATTACTGTGCATATTACTGTGAATATTACTGTGTATGTTACTGTGAATGTTACTGTGTATATTACTGTGAATATTACTGTGTATATTACTGTGAATGTTACTGTGTATATTACTGTGAATGTTACTGTGAATGTTACTGTGTATATTACTGTGAATATTACTGTGTATATTACTGTGACTGTTACTGTGAATATTACTGTGTATTTTACTGTGAATGTTACTGTGTATATTACTGTGAATATTGCTGTGAATGTTACTGTGAATATTACTGTGTATGTTACTGTGTATATTACTGTGAATATTACTGTGTATATTACTGTGTATGTTACTGTGTATATTACTGTGAATATTACTGTGTATATTACTGTGTATATTACTGTGAATGTTACTGTGAATATTACTCTGTATATTACTGTGTATATTACTGTGAATATTACTGTGAATATTGCTGTGTATGTTACTGTGAATATTCACAATAATATTCACAGTAATATTCTCAGTAATATTTACAGTAACATGCATAGTAATATACACAGTAATATTCACAGTAATATACACAGTAAATTACTGTGAATATTACTGTGAATATTGCTGTGTATATTACTGTGAATATTACTGTGTATATTACTGTGAATATTACTGTGATTATTACTGTGTATATCACTGTGTATATTACTATGCATGTTACTGTAAATATTACTGAGAATATTACTGTGAATATTATTGTGTATATTACTGTGTATATCACTGTGTATAACATTCTGTATATTACTATGCATGTTACTGTAAATATTACTGAGAATATTACTGTGTATATTACTGTGAATATTACTGTGTATGTTACTGTGAATATTACTGTGAATATTCCAGAAACCAACAGGTAAGATGTTGCATTCAGCACATGACTCAATTGCATTTTACAATTGTACTGAAAACATTACTCAACATTGCTTCACTACATAGAGGAGTTTGTTTCCTTACAGAGGTGGAAGCTGTACGACCTGCTTCCACATGATCAGTTGTCTCTGCTGAATGCAATGGATGCTGCATGCCAGGGAATCACTGACTGCCAATGGTGGACTGGGCATTCAAGGAGTTTTTGTTTGCTTTTCAGGTCCATCGCAAGAGAGAATTTAAGGTGAGATATTGAGAGATTGAAACTTGTGTCCCAATCCTGAGAACCACACTATCAATAATGTACTTACTCATGAACGAGTATTCTTTACATACAGTTTGTGTTTTTACTTGTGTAGAATCATTAAATTTCCATAATCGATCATCAGTTTGAGTAAACCGAATAATTTACATCTGTACATACTACTTGGGACAGATTTTGTATACCTCGTTCTTCATTTTAGGATTCTCCTTTGTGGTGGTTTACATCCAGGAGAAGCCTGTCCTAATCAGAGAAAAGGCTTCAGTTTGTTAGGGAGCATAAAGACTGGACTTTGGACTGATAGAGAAAGGTCATGTGACCTGATGAGTCCACACTGAGTCTATTCCAGAGTGATGGGCGTGTCAGGGTAAGAAGGGAAGCGCATGAAGCGATGCTCCCATCATGCATAGTGTCCACTGTACAAGCCTCTGGAGACAGTGTTATGATCTGGGGTCGCTTCAGTCGCTCAGACTCAGCAACGTTATGTGGCAGTAAAATGAAGTCACATGACCACCTGAATGTACTGAATCACCAGCACATCACATCTATGGAGGGTTTCTTGCCCAATAGTACGGACATGATCCAGAGTGCGAGAGAGTGACTCTGGGAGATTGAGGAATCACTTTCACACGTGACACCACAGTGTGTGTAGTCAAGGGAGACTGAATGAAATCTTATAGGGAGTGCCTTTTATTGGCAGTGTATAACAGATATATCATCATCTACCACTTTACACAACCGAGTTGTGAGCATGCCCAGTTATTGGCATTACATGTACTTCAAATGTTTTTCTGATACACAGCAGTTGCCTGGGTGTTTAGAAAGAAGAAAATAAAACAAAATGCAGATAATATTCTAAAATTTTAATGATCAAAATTGATTTTCATTTTTAATAATCAATTGCTATGTTTCACATTTCTTCTTCTTGTTTCCACGCTGCTCATTTACACATAAAATGAGGACTAACTTGGAATCTTGGAACATGAACGTGAAATATCCCCTTGCCCATAGTGTGTGTGTAACTGGGGTCAGAGCACAGGGTCAACCATGGTACAGCGCCCCTGGAGCACTTAGGGTTAAGGGCCTTGCTCAGGGGCCCAACAATGGCAACCTGGCTGAGCTGGGAATCGAACCGCCGATCTTCCGATCAGTAACTCAGTGCCTTAACCCTCTGAGCCACCACTCACTGTGTGTATGTTTGTGTGCCCTGTGATGTATTGGCACCCTGTCCAGGGTGATCCCCACCTCATGCCCTAAGTAACCTGGGATAGGCCCCGCCCCCCATGACCCTGTATATAGGATAAAGCAGTATAGACGAGTAAACATTCTACTTTTAATTTAATTGTAATCTCTACTGCAATCTTTTTTTTAGGTCACAAACAGTCTATAAACATTTTACTGCATATCATAGTGTGTATGGTTGTGTATGTGACAAAAAAAAAAAAACATAATTTGAAGTGAATGAGAAATCAACTGATCACAGTGATATAACTATAATTAACAATAATCTCGTCGATAGTTTTTACTCAATAACTTTGTAATACAGTTTTATAAATGTACTTTTATTTTGTGTTTCAGTTTGTTTTGCCATTTTGAAACAGCAGTATAACTGTATGTGCAAAAACATGGCAGAAATAAATCAAAAGTCATTAATTCCTTTAAAATAATGTATCACATTACAGATCGCAATAAAGGGACGTTTATTATCTGTGTATTGGAAATGTGTGTTTATTTAAAAAAAAAAAAAAAGATAACATTTGATCAAAGATAAAAAAAAGCAGCTAGTAATGCCACATGTGCTATTCTTTTATGAGTGGTGGAGTGATGTTGTTGAGATGCGTTATGGAAGAACGTACTGATTTTGAGACGTATGAAGTGTTTTGTTCACTTACGCATTCTGCATGTAGGATTAACTGCTGTGCGAGCTGCGTTCGGGAAACGAGAGCTCTGTTTTAAAAAAGTGTATTTAGTATTGAGCCACACTTACAATCAATTGTAAAAAATAAAAAAACTATAATAAATTAGCAGATATTTGTTTGAAGACAAAGTGAAAGACTTTGAAAACAGATGATAAAATATTCCACAAATGCACGCAGTAAAAGTATCTGTAAAGCGGAGAGTAATGAAAGCTTCGTCAGGTGTTGGATCTCAGAATGTTACAAATTTTCATCATCGACACCGAAGTGACATCGGAGCAGTCGATGAATGTTCTGTCTCATTCTCGTTCGTTCCTGATTAATACTCCAGAGAGAAACTTGGCAGTTGTAGAGACACAACTAAAGGAAAACGTTCAGCCTTGGTGACACATTTCCATATGGAAATGGCTGAAGTGCTAACACTTTTACACAACTCTCCTGAGGGATGAGAGCTCACATTAGTAACACATCACACAACTAGATATTAAAAACAAACAGAAGAACATGCTGTTGGCTTCCAGTTGTGCTTCTCCGAGCAGGTGCTTGCAGCAGACCACGTTAACCATCTTGTCATTCGAGTGTGAAATGAAGATTACACCGTCAGATTCACATCCTGAGGCCTGAAGGCCACGTAATAACAGAGCCTGAATATGAGAGTGTGAATTAAAATCATTATTACCCGTCCCAACACACACATGCACACACATGCACACACACACACACACACAGAGTCATTTCAACCTATTCAGCATCCAGAAGCTCAGGCACTCAGGAGGAGCCCAAACTCTCCGAACACCAACTATTACTTGTATTTACCTGTTAAAGCAAACACAGATATAAAGAGTATTTTTGTGACTGTAGTTACATTTATTGTGATAAAATGATTTCATTGAGTACTCTGTAATCTATCACGGAAACACCAGGCTCCACCCTCAATTGTCGTTCCCAATCACCCGAGGTCTGAGCACACACCTGATTCACATTAGCACCACACCTTATAAACACCTCACTTCCCGTCACTCAGCGTCTGACCTCACTAAAGGAACCCAGACTCGGCCACGAACCTTTGCGAGCTCCACTCCTCGTCTCGTCCCGTCTCATTCCCAGCTCTCCCGTCTTGTCTACTGTTCAGCGTCCGCTCTCTGTTCCCTGTGTCATCTGTGTGTCTTCAATCGTCCACCAGCTCCAACATCACCGCAGCTAAGCTAACCGGGTTTTCCATCCACTGTTTCATTTTCCACAAACTGTTAATAAAACGCCCGTTCGGGTTTTCGTACAATCTTTGTTTTGAGTCCGTCTTCCGTAACCGTCTATCTCTCTTTCTATCTCTCTCTCTAATTCTTGTTGTCACTTACCTTATAGCAGCTGTAAACAGGCTTCCCTTCAGAAGTCTCTCTTTTTCTCTCTATTGATGTCATTAAGACAAAGTGGCAGCTTGTCATGTGACTGAGAAACAGAAACATCTACGTGTAAAGAACTTCACCAGATTGATGATCTCACACACACTTTATTATCAGTGAAGCGTGGACTGTTCACGTCCCTGTGAATGATCTGTTACTATGGAAACGATCATGTACCATAATGAGCGCATTAATATAAACCTGTCAGAGCTGTTCTCTGCTGACCATGTGTGTGTGTGTGTGTGTGTGTGTGTGCCTTTAGAACAGCGTTGTATTGGTGGTGTTGTCAGTCTGCAGTGAGTTGTGTTGTGTGGATTTATTGGTGCTTCTGAACCTATATAACCAACATCTCAAAAGCTCCAGAGAAAAACTCATCTGCTTTATTTCTGTTTAGTGGCATCGTCTCTCCAGCTCAGGAGTTAACCCGAACCCTAACACTAACCCTAACCCTAACCAAACTCCTGACCCGAACTCTGGCTGTGTAAATGAAACTGAAGTGAGAGGCTCGTTTCTCTAAACCTCAGTGTGACGTATTAAACTCATCTCTCTGCTTTATTCATCAGAGATTATGTGTTTTTATTTCTGTGTGGAAATTTACAGAATCTCATCACACTATTAAATGTGAAGTTTCAGAGAAATACAGCTCTGTCTGTTAAGTAAAGCCTTTATTTGTCACATGTACATTACAGCACAGTGACATTCCTTCTTCACATTTCCCAATGTAACTGCGGTCAGAGCGCAGGGTCAGCCATGATACAGCGCCCCCTGGAGGAGCCTTGCTCAAGGGCCCAACAGTGGCAACCTGGTGTAGCTGGGGCTCAAACCACCGACCTTCCTATCAGAAACTCAGTGCCTCAGACGTCTGAGCCACCGCCGCCCAAGAAGCAGCTTTGCAAGTGCAAAGTGCACAAAAATAAAGTCATCAAAGTTCCTCTCCACGGAAATGAAAGGCAAAAGATTTATGCGTGATTGAAGAGAAACCTGTGTGTGTGTGTGTGTGTGTGTGTGTATTTTTATCCTGCACGTCACATTACTGAATTAATAATCTGTTTACTGTTAAATGTTTACAGTACACAATGCTAACGTTTCATCCAGAGTTTGTCAAAAGTTTATCTCACTCAAGTTGGATTATGAGGAGAAGACGGGAGGAGCGACGGCTCATCACACACACACACACACACACACACACTAGAAGAGAGTGTGTTTAACTTGTGTTCTTCATCTGGTTTAGGGGTGAAACTGCTGTATCAGACACACACACACACACACACACACACACACACACACACACACACACTGTCACAATAATTACATGATCACATAATTACCATACAATAATCACTTACATTACTATAATTATTGCTAGCTCTCGGTTTCACGCCTGTAAGCGGAGTAAAGCTGAGAAACATCTCCATTACAAGCTCATTTTCTGACTTAATTTACTCTACAATTATATTTAAATTATTATTCTCAGTTAAACTACTCATTTATCTATAAAATATCTATACTGCTACAATACATGAACATTTGGTGTAAAAACTGTGATTATTTCCCAACAATCAAAATGTGTTCTAAATGATTTCATACATAAAAAAACTACATTATTATTATAAAATGTATTTTCAGTTTCAATAAACAATGATGTGAATTATTACAGTATAAAAAATGAAAGTCTTAGAATATTTATTCACATTGTGTTTGACAATTATTCATGAGCCAAATGTTTTACTAGTGATAATCCTAAAACCTTTAAATCCCAGTAAATGCCATGTTAAATTTTTGATCTACTGTGTGAGTAAGAAGGTAAAACTGGAATATTAAAAATGGACTGGGAGCAGATCTGAGTGGGTGTGGCCTTTAAAACCAAACCTTAGAATGGGAGTGTTCGCGTTCTCACAACGTTCTACCGTCTCGTACACAACTGAAGCCTTTCAGCTGATCGCGTAGGTCGATAAATAAATAAATAAATAAATAAATAAATACCGTTACTGAAACTGAGCTCCAGCTTCAAATTCATTCCATGGAGAAAAATCTATAAGCCACGGCTGATTGGAGGACTCGAGGGTACCTCATCCTTCTCCATCAAAATGTAATGCAACACCAGAGCTGAGTATTTCTGGGCAGAAAAAAAAAAAAGGTTTGACTCCCATTAGACAGGACTAAAAATGTCCTCGCTCAGCCGAGGGACGTTCAGTGATTAGACTGCAAACTTCAGCTGCATTTAAGCTTCAGGCGAAATCTCTGCATCGCTCACACTCTAACTGTGCAATTACACCAAGAAAAGCTCTTGAGTTCTGAGTAATGTATAAATATCTAACTCACTGTCTGACCTTGTACAGTCCGAGATCAGCGAGGCCGTGATTCTGCTCCACTTCCTCACCTCAGTGTTTATGAAGAACTCGTGCACATTTCAAACGCACATATTTTTTAATTAACAGCTCAATACGGACACAAGCGTTCAATAATGTGCTCAAGACTCCGGCGGCATAGTTTCTTTCAGACAAAATTGACGTGGAGTGTCGAAGCCACACCCCCAGGCTCCGCCCTCATATAGTACAATATTTCTGAAAACATTTCTCTGATTTACTGCGTCTAATTTATATGAACATGAAGCTTTAAAAAGTACAGATTAAAACAGAACCTGTGCATGTCTGTTGTGTGTGTGTGTGTGTGTGTGTGTGTGTGTTAGACTCTGTATATCACAGGTGATGATCAGGGAGTTACTATGTGAGCTGTAGTTACTTAATGGTAAATTTCACTTGATGGTGTAGTGGGTGTTGTTGGTGTTGGTGCCCAGCTGCCAAAGACTCAAAACATCTTCATCACACGTCATCATTTCTGTGTAAAGAATGAAACATCATCAGGACACCTCCTTCCTGAGCCAGAAACTCTCTCACTAAATCCTGTATTCAGGGTCACGGGGGGCGGAGCCTATCCCAGGAGACTTAGGTCACATGGCAGGTTACACCCTAGACAGGTTGCCAATCCATCACAGGGCACAGACACACACACACATACATACACTCACTCATTCACACACTACGGGCAATTTGGGAACGCCAATTAGCCTAACCTACATGTCTTGGGACTGTGGGAGGAAACCGGAGAACCCGGAGGAAACGGGGAGAACATGCAAACTCTATGCACACAGAGACGGGAATCGAGTCTGGCTGGGGATCGAACCCGGACCCTGGCAGTGCAAAGCGACAGTGCTGACCACCACTACACCACCGTGCCGCCAGCCAGAAACTCTTTAATGTCTTTTTGTCCAGGAGAAGATACACGACCAGTTTCTTCCCCACAACCATACAATGTACAGTTTTGATCCAATCAAGCATTATATTTATAGATGAAGCAACAAAACTCCGCCCCTTTTGTTGCCAAGTGAGGAGAAAAAACCTCTGTAGACTCCGGTTGAAACATACATTTTTGTAAACGTTAGAAAATTAAACCACACTGTAAACCTGAAAAAAATTTGAGGTAATCATTTACATCAAATTTTTTAAGTGATGTTTCCAATTTTAAGTAAACTATTAAAGTTTACTTAATCAGTTTATCAGTGGACTTTATCAGTTTTTGAGTTTGTTGTCCTCATTCATATTAATCGTTCTTTACTTGCATTACTAACCTCACCGAACTCATACTGTATTTTTTTGTTGTTGCAAATTAAATAAATTGTAAATAATTTGTCACAAGTTTTTATACCACATGCCGTTCTGAACACGACCCCCCCGTTATTATCTGGGTTTGGGACAGACACTTCATCCAGTGGCTGGGAATCGAACCCGACCCTCTCACATGGCAGTAGAAACTCCTCCCACTGAGCCACCAGCGCTCTGGTACTTTAGGGAGCCCAGATTTGTAAATATTATACTTACAGCATCATGTGAAGACAGACCAATCCACCATCTTGATCAAAACAATTCAATGTGGGCAGTTTACATGTGCATTGATGACGTCAGGCACAAAATCACGAGACTGAAAGATTTGAAGTTGGTGGAACTTTAAGGAGACAGTTACTGTGGCTTAAAATATCACATTTGTTCAGCTGACTTGAATAGTGTCATTTCTACAAACTCATTCCCAGTTCTCCCTGGGAATTACTCACACTATCTGATGGATCAATTGGATCCATCACGCCCTCTAGCGAGCCTGACACTCATAAATACCAAAAAGTTATAAATACTCATCAAGGTCAATTAATTTGAACTAATTGTAATTATTTAAGTTAACAGAACTCAGTGTGTTTAATTACTTAGCATTAGGGTTTACAGTGTATCAGTGAAGTGTTCGTGTCATGGTTCCATGCACTCCCTGTTTTACCCACCATTTCAGGTTCATTCCTTACCTAACACACACACACACACACACTTACCCAGTTGGTTTCTCCCTGTGCTCCAGCATGGTGCTCCTAATTAGCTGCACCTGTGTTCAATTAACTCTGCTCTCTCCTTCTCTAATTAAACCAAGCTCAGTTCTCAGTCAGTTTGCCAGATTGTCTCCTTGACGCCGTGTTTGAGCTTTCCCGCCATCTGCCCCTGTTTCCTGGATTCGCCTGTATACCAGCCCAAGCCAGTTTTTGACCTGCTCTCAGCCGCCTCCCTGTTTTCAATCCTGTCTGCTGCCTAAGTACATATACAGTATATATATATAGTTCCAGTGCATCATCTCAGTCAATCCACGTTCTGCTGCGTTCTGCCCACAGCTCCATCTGCTTCCAGCTCTTAGTCCTGAGCACAGCGAGCATCTCCAGTCCTCCCACAGCCTCTACATCAGGCTCTCCACATTACTGTGTGTCATGCAGCAGAAACAATAAACTCATCGAAAGGTCTCATTTAGTGGAGTAAAATTTAAGGTGTTTCTTGATTCACAGCAACAACTACAGAAAACATTTCACTTTAAAAGCTGTGTGTAGACTCTCAGCAGCACTCAGAATAAAGTTATGTTACGTTGATCAATTAACAAAACTAAGAAGGTAGCAAACTAACAACTAAAAAAAAGGTAATAGCGATAAATACTGCCAGGGAGATAAGTCCTGTGGGGGATGGTGTGTGTGTGTGTGTGTAATCTATGGCTTAATAATCCACCAGCATGTCCTTTTATTTCAGGAATCCATGATTTTCAGGGAGTCTCACCCACAGTCTCTAAAGTTTAATAAATCCAAAAATAAATCCTTCATCAAATAAATCCATCTTCATCAAGTAAGCGAAGAGAAGTCTCACAGCCCGCTAACGGCAAAAGCTTCAACGGTGCAATATAATCGCGATAACTCCGCCAAGTGATGCACCAATCTCATGAAGGAAAACTCCAACCAATGTTACATGGAAAAAAAAATGTTACTTGCACTATTTGGTTAATTTGGTTACATTGCAGGAGATAAACTTCGATCAGCCATGAGGAACACAAAACATTAAGCCCAATATCGTGTCATTTCCTCTGGTGCCACTGGAGCAGCTCTGTTACCTCGGGTGTGGCTTCACAGGGCCTCTGGGGGGTGCTGTGGTGTTGTCCAGCACCAGGATGTTGGCAGTGGATCCTTTGGGTGCAGGGGGTTGTGGGAGTTTGGAGGCGGGGTCAGGGGCCTGCTGGGCACTATGCGTGGTAGGCTGTGGTGCACTGGCTGTCCTGGGCCTGCATAGCCGTTTCTGTGGGATTGGACCAGACCCGCGTGATTGGACCTTTGGTCCCGTGGGCGTGGGTGAGCCTCTGTCCTGTCACCAATATTAATGTTGATAAGCTCACCTGGCCGTAGTGGTAATGCTGTGACCAATCAGTCTGGGTTCAAATTCAGTAGAAGGCCTCTAGTGGTCAGTTACCACATAACAACCAGCTGAATTTGTCTTCACTCTAAACTCTAAAGACTCGAGCATTCCATCAGTATTAAAAGGAAAGTTTGTAATTAATGCAATTAAAAATTACACTTTTTTGAGAACTGGAGACCTTCACTGACCTTCAGCTTTAATGTGTCACCACTGTCCTCGATCGTTTTTATGTACAGTATCTTAGTGTATTTTATGTACAGTATCTTAGTGTATTATCTATTAAATAACTTCTGTTATATTGAACTTTCATCTGCATAACACACATGATGTTCTACAATTTCTGCTCTCCATTATCACCCAGATGAGGATGGGTTCCCTGTTGAGTCTGGTTCCTCTCAAGGTTTCTTCCTATTGCCATCTCAGGGAGTTTTTCCTTGCCACTGTCGCCGTCACCCTTGGCTTGCTCATCAGGGACAATCTCATTATCTAGACACATTTTTCTTACACATATATACATTTCCATAAGTCTTCTTTTCATTTTCTTTTCATTTCTGTGAAGCTGCTTTGAGACAATGACCATTGTTAAAAGCGCTATAGAAATAAAATTGAATTGAATTGAATTGAATCTGTATATATCTGTATCTGCTTTTGTTTGTCATTTTACTCTATTGACTCAAAATGGTACCATAGATATGTTTACATTTAATATAACAAAATCATAAATACCCATAAGATACATCATGTATCTCTGTTCTGCTATTTGCATTTTGCACTTTACATTACGCACCTTTAAGCCCTCAATTCACTTCAACCTTCATAAAACAAAACACTGGCAAAAACACTCGAAATATCTCATGTGATGTTTACTGTTACTGTTATAATTTGTGTTACTTGTTGTGTCTGTATGTTGTTTGTGAGTTATTGTGTTATTTGCACACTGTGTGAACTACTATAGTATGTTACTTGTATGTCTAAAGGTTTTTTTTTTTTTTTTACTTTTGCACATCTGGAGTATGAAGAACGCAATTTCGATCCGCTGTGTGAATTCTGTTTACATGGTCGTATTGACAATAAAGTTCACTTTGACTTTGACTTTTTTTTTCTTCTCTACCTGAACCTCGATTTTAAGGCTGAACTTCTTTCTAAAGAAGATTACACTGAGAAGATTCAATAATAAAAATTGGTAAAAAGATGTGATTAATACACGTTTGAAAAGGAATTTAAATGTTAAAACACTTATGAAGACATTTTAATGGTAGCTGAAACCTGTGAATAATTCCCCAAATAACACAAACGTCTTCCAGTTCCGAGCTCTAAAGCACGTAACATCTCAGAGCGACACTGTGTGTGTAATGACCGGAACAAACACAAACGCTTCTACAGGAAACATTCAGGAATTTCCCAGAAGGAACATTTTTTTCTGTATCCAAATTTCATTTAAGTATTTAATATTTTACTCATTATTTTATTAATAGTTCATATACCTTCATTGCCAACTGTAGTTCTTTGTGTTGCACTAGTAAATTCTGCTCAGTTCTCACAATCACATCTACAACCTGTCTCTGTGCTACTGTCGCTAGAGCTGCTGGATATTTGGAATTAACTTCGGGATCAATAAAGCATCCATCCATCCATCCATCCATCTATCCATCTATCTATCTATCCTGATAGGAACACCTGCACACCATCACATTTGTGTAAATAAATTGTCCATAAGAAGTGTGACTTCATACGCATTCAAATTCATCCCATTCTGTACAGGCGATTGGTTCAGTGCGCTTCGTGATCAGGCAGCACTTGGTTGAGGACTGATCTTCTATCCAAAGTTAACTTAACTTCAGAGCTATGGAGTGTGTAGAGGATTGGGTTCTGTTCAGGCCCTTGATTTAAAATCCTGCGTGTTGAAGAAGCATGTCTACAAGCCAGTCTGCGGGAAGCTGTTGCAAGGATTTCCAGGAGTGTCATCTCTGTCCATTCCTTGCTGAGGTCGAGCGAGTTCTTCCATCATCTTGCGTTAGCATCCTCCTTCAACTCTGCCCTCCATGATGGTCTTGGACGTGGTGTCATGCCTTGAGAAATGGACAAACCATGACCAAACTTTAATTGTCTGACGGTTACTAGGAAGGATTCTTGGAGATTCTTGACAAGGTTCTGCAGATGGATGCTGGTCTTACACACGTGGACAAAATTGTTGGTACCCTTCGGTCAATGAAAGAAAAACTCACAATGGTCACAGAAATAACTTTAATCTGACAAAAGTAATAATAAATAAGAATTTTATTAATGTTAACCAATGAAAGTCAGACATTGCTTTTCAACCATGCTTCAACTGAATTATAAAAATAAATAAACTCATGGAACAGGCCTGGACAAAAATGATGGTACCCCTAACTTAATAGTTTGTTGCACAACCTTTTGAGGCAATCACTGCAATCAAACGATTCCTGTAACTGTCAATGAGACTTCTGCACCTCTCTGCAGGTATTTTGGCCCACTCCTCATGAGCAAGCTGCTCCAGTTGTTTCCGGTTTGAAGGGTGCCTTTTCCAGACGGCATGTTTCAGCTCCTTCCAAAGATGCTCAATAGGATTGAGGTCAGGGCTCATGGAAGGCCACTTTAGAATAGTCCAATGTTTTCCTCTTAGCCATTCTTGGGTGTTTTTAGCTGTGTGTTTTGGGTCATTGTCCTGTTGCAAGACCCATGACCTGCGACTGAGACCCAGCTTTCTGACACTGGCCAGCACATTTCTCTCTAGAATCATTTGATAGTCTTGAGATTTCATTGTACCTTGCACAGATTCAAGACACCCTGTGCCAGATGCAGCAAAGCAGCCCCAGAACATAACAGAGCCTCCTCCATCTTTCACAGTAGGGACAGTGTTCTTTTCTTCATATGCTTCAAGTATAATTAGCAAAATTTGCCTTGGCAAAAATGTCCATTTTTGTCTCATCTGTCCATAGGACATTCTCCCAGAAGCTTTGTGGCTTGTCAACATGTAGTTTGGCATATTCCAGTCTGGCTTTTTTATGATTTGCTTTCAACAATGGTGTCCTCTTGGTCGTCTCCCATGTAGTCCACTTTGGCTCAAACAACAACGGATGGTGCGATCCGACACTGGTGTTCCTTGAGCATGAAGTTCACCTTGGATCTCTTTAGAAGTCTTTCTGGGCTCTTTTGTTACCATTCGGATTATCCGTCTCTTTGATTCGTCATCGATTTTCCTCCTGCGGCCACGTCCAGGGAGGTCGGCTACAGTCCCATGGATCTTAAATTTCTGAATAATATGTGCAACTGTAGTCACAGGAACATCTAGCTGCTTGGAAATGGTCTTATAGCCTTTACCTTTAACATGCTTGTCTATAATTTTCTTTCGAATCTCCTGAGACAACTCTTTCCTTCGCTTCCTCTGGTCCATGTTGAGTGTGGTACATACCATGTCACCAAACAACACAGTGACTACCTGGAGCCCTATATATAGGCCCACTGACTGATTACAAGATTGTAGACACCTGTGATGCTAATTAGTGGACACACCTTGAATTAACATGTCCCTTTGGTCACATTATTTTCAGTATTTTCTAGGGGTACCATCATTTTTGTCCAGGCCTGTTCCATGAGTTTATTTTTTAAATAATTCTGTTGAAGCATGGTTGAAAAGCAATGTCTGACTTTCATTGCTTAACATTCATAGAATTTTAAAAAATTATTACTTTTGTCAGATTAAAGTTATTTCTGTGACCATTGTGAGTTTTTCTTTCATTGACCGAAGGGTACCAACAATTTTGTCCACGTGTGTATATTCTGTGTATAAGATTCTGTGCGGAGGGGTTTCCTCGGGCTCTTGGTCTCAACAGCTTGGGTGCTTCTCTCTTCATTGGCCAGTAATATCTACACCTTTACATCAGTAGAGCAGGATGGATAAAACCAGTGACCTGAAGAGCTTGAACTTCAATGTCTTCAGTCTGGCCTTCACTGCCGCGGCTGTTCCAATACGCACGTCTGTTTGACAGGTGCCGTCTGGAGCATCATTGATATTGGTGCTGGTTTTGTGTTCATGCTGTTCACCACGACGTTGCTGCCATGCCGTACGCGTTGGGTTTTTGTAACTTGGTTGTTTGACAGGTTAAATTTAACTGATTGCTCTCCAGTTGGAATCAAACATTTTCAACCTCAGAGCATTCAACCAATAAACTGAAAAAATGTATGTGCACATGTTGTCAGCAGCTAACAAGCTTGGGTTAGCGATTTTTTTTTCTTTTTCAAGCTGTGAACTATAAAGTCAGTCAACATTTACTCTGTGAAAACCAAAGAACTAATGTTTGCATTATTTGCTATAGATTTTCTACAGTGCTGTTACTGTCCTGTACGTCTAGGTGAAGACTAAAAAGAATCGGGTGTTTTTGTGCGTGTGTGTGTGTGTGTGTGTGTGTGTGTGTGTGTGTGTGTGTGTGTGTGTGAGAGAAAGAGAGCCTGTGCTCATGATAGCCTGAGATTCATGATTTTATCTAACAGAAGTGGAACGTGCTCTTCTGCTGTTCTGTTGCTACGCTGCGATGCTTTTCTGTTCACCACAGTCGTGACTAGTGATTATATTCATTACTACAGACTTCCTGTCAGCTCACACCAGTCTGATCATTCTCGTCTGATCTCGCTCAACATGATGTTTCCACCCACAAAACTGTTGCTCACTCAGTGCATTTTGTTTTTTCCTACCATTCTGTGTAAACTCTAGAGACTGTTGTGTGTGAAAATCCCAGCAGGAGATCAGCAGTTTCTGAAAAACTCACAGCAGCCCATCTGGTAACGACAACCTGGCACAGAGATCAGACCTTCTCTTCATAACGATTGATCTGAACATTAACTGAAGCTCTTGACCTGTACCTGTTAGGCACGGTGCTGCCGGCACATGATTGGCTGATCATATAACTGTCTGAAGTGTTCCTAATAAAGTGGCCAATGAATATAATGTGCCATGTTTTAGATTCTTATCTTCTTAACTGTCCTTGAATGTGGACAAGATAAATGTGACTTATCATCCATCTTCATCCCGGTCCTGTGCTGTCCAACCTTATATACATCACACACACACACACACACACACACACACACACACACACACAGTTCATGTAATCATGAGTTCGATCAGAGATCTAAATTTGATGTGCGATTTCTTCGCTGCAGCCTGGTGTTAATCAGAGAGAGCGGCGGTCCGTGCTGCAGCGTGAGATTTGGCAGGACGGCGTTAATTAGACGCCACACTGAGCTGCAGATTGGACTGAGGAGACGATTCCAACAGAACTGAGATGAGCCGCCACACAAACACAACAATTAACCCACTGTCTCAGCACGAACCTCTCATTAACGAGTGTGAAAATTCGGAAACACAGGATTCAGGTTTCGAGGCTGCGAGGTGAAGCGCGACTAAAAAATGTTTATTTAAACCAGGCAGGATGTGAACTGGTTGTGCTGACGGAGACGAACACGCAGATGTTAATTTACTGTATTATGCATGTTTATTTGGAAAGATGCCAGGTTCGTCCTAAAATGAATCAGATGTGTCCTGAGCATCGACACCTGCGGACAACACTCCGGATTAGAGCTGCACAAATAACTGCATAAGAATCTAAATCTCAACAGGACTTGTGAAATTATTTTATCCAAAAGGCTGCAGTTTATTACAGATTATATACACAGAGTCAGGAGGGTTTATTATTTATTTATTTAAACTACTTGTTCATTTTATAAAATAATTTGAAGCTGATTATAAGCAAACATCTTCATGATGAGATCATTTGTGCCGCTATTATCTGTTAGTCTCGTGAAGCTTCAGTTTCCAGTTAAAGATAATCTCATGTCTCTGAGACCTGGTGGCTTTGTGAGGATTTGGTTTCTGTTTCTGTTCATCGAGATATTTCTGAACTTGTCCACTGTGACTCGAATAAACCGGCGGAGGAGTGACGGGAGCGAGGAACATCAAGTCTCATGAGTGTGAACAAGCAGAAAATACAGTCAGGTTCAAACACACACACACACACACACACACACACACACACACACACACACACACACACACACAGATACAGTAGTGATGTGTGAGTCACGCCATTGGGAACAGCTCATCAATAAGAATTGACTTTTTCAGCTCATTTTAATTCGTGCTATTTTAACCAGTGATTGTTTTTCTCTGAGTTGTTTCAGGAATTTAAATTTCTAATTAACAAAATAACATTCCTGAGCGCGGCACTTTCTATTTCTGTTTAAATAATTGTGAAAATCAGCAAAGCTTCATGCACATATGCAAACTATGAGCATCTCAGCATTAACTGTATTATGCAGGTGGTGTGTGTGTGTGTGTGTGTGTGTGTGTGTGTGTGTGTGTGGGTGTGTGGGTGTGTTTAATTCTTTAACCATAAATCAGATAACACTGAGAGTCAAACACACAAATGAATGGCTGAGGGGGAAAAGATCTGAACTAAAGAATGATGACTTATTTACACTGCGAGACTGAATCTCTACGATTCCTCACATCACTCCATCAGAGATGTTTCCTGTGTGTCCTACTGACCCTGACATAGTTTTAAGTTCTCTATAGATTATTATTATTATTATTATTATTATTATTATTTTGTTTATGTATTTCTAAAATTATATTTCAGATTTACTAAGAACAGCACCAAACAAAATCTCTATTTATATTTTTATAATATAAGAACTAAGTTTCCTTTTGAACTCGTCTAATCTGTCAGTGTCACTTTATCATTTCTGCATCAAAAGATTTTTCTTTTATTAGTTTATTTGCATTAAACCTTTTTTAAATGTCAAACCGATTAGATTTTACATCATTCGTACTGATGGTTTTTATTTCTCAGGCCAGTAAAATCGTCCTGCAGCATCACAGCTCAGTGGAAGTGTGACCGCTTCCTCAGCACATGGCTTCACACTCAGCTCTACATTTTTCATCCTTATTTCAGTGTGTGTGTGTGTGTGTGTGTGTTAATGAATTTTACATGGATAAAGATATGTTTATTTACAAAATAAGGTAAAACACGTCGTACCACTATATCAGGGTTTTAGTTACAAAACAGTTTTAAAAATGGATTTGTCCGGATTTAAACGATGATGATGATGATGATGAAGAGGCTGCATGATAAATCTGCAAACAGAAAATAGAGGAATGTAAACTCTTGGGGTCTCGCCCAAATTAATACACTAAACTGAGACAGCACCTGTCGCCGAATGTGTGTCAGGTTCTTCTGGGTGATTAATGGCACAAGGTTTTTATTTCCCAAGTGTTTCAGGCAGAGCGGAGAAGTCGTTTATTAAAGAAAGAGCTGAGACTCTGCAAATGAAAGGAGACACACAGCTTCTTTTTTCTCTCACATTTACAAGTTCATTAAAGTTATTGTAATTGTTACCTGGATTTTTATCACAAGGTTTAAATCTCTGTAGAGTTTTGCAGTATTGTTTACCCGATAATCAGCTCAACTGTGACTCCTAAAGAAACCGGCGGCCTCCACCACATCTGAGGACGTTCGGAACGCGGCTGAGAAACCCTGAGAAGTTTTTGGTCATATTTGAAAAGCATTTTTTGCTTCTCAACAAGTACAGGGTGTGTGAAAGGTTACTAGGCATTAGGAATGGGTGAAATACTGTAGGCCGGAATTCTAACACACAGTCATTGAAACGAACTGTACATGTACGTCTGCAGGCCCTCCAGCCCACCCTGTATATTAAACTGATAAATAATTCATATATTATACGAGCGGTGAGTCAAAAACCATCCGCACTCTGGCTCTAGGATTTATAAATATATAACTTTTAGAAAAAAACAAATACATAATCTTTTGACATAATCTCTTTGCTTTTAAACAGTTTGTGCGTCTGTCTACACGCTCTCGCATTTCCTTAAAATGTTTTAGCCCGAGCTGTGAGCTTCAGTTCTTCATCAGAAGTGAGTCTTCGTCCTTGTAATTCTGCTTTCAGGGGACCGAACAGGTGGAAGTCTGATGGCGTGAGGTCAGGACTACAGTGAGGACGCTTCAACACCTCAGAGTGCCGATACTTCTGGCCCGTGAGGATCCCAGAACTCTGTAAGCGCTGATGAATTGTCCAGCTGATGGTCGACGTTTGAACGATGTTTGATTGAGGATGTTTCTGTTCCGCGCTCTGCAGTTTACTCTCAGGCTTGTAGTGAAGAATCCGTGTCTCGTCTGCAGTCATGATTCTCTTTAGGAATCTTTCACCTTCCTCGCAGTATCGCTCCGGATTTAGTTTACAGAAATACAAACCCTCCTGTTTATGCTCTTATGTGAGGTGTTTCAGCACCAGGTACAGCCTCAGACCACAAAAAACTAATCGCTGCATGCTGCTCTTGTTTTGTACAAATCACACGTGGGACATTAATTATTGCTCACAACGCAGTTACAAACACACTGATGTAACACGTTCACACACCGGAGCCTCGACCACAGAGCGCGGATAAGAGTGTGAGTGTGAGTGAGTGTGTGTGTGAGTGTGTGTGTGAGTGAGTGTGTGAGTGAGTGTGTGAGTGAGTGTGTGAGTGAGTGAGTGTGTGAGTGAGTGAGTGTGTGTGTGAGTGTGTGTGTGAGTGAGTGAGTGTGTGAGTGTGTGTGTGAGTGTGTGTGTGAGTGTGTGAGTGAGTGAGTGTGTGAGTGAGTGTGTGAGTGAGTGTGTGAGTGAGTGAGTGTGTGAGTGAGTGAGTGTGTGTGTGAGTGTGTGTGTGAGTGAGTGAGTGTGTGAGTGTGTGTGTGAGTGTGTGTGTGAGTGTGTGTGAGTGTGTGAGTGTGTGTGTGAGTGTGTGAGTGTGTGAGTGTGTGAGTGAGTGTGTGAGTGTGTGTGTGAGTGTGTGTGTGAGTGTGTGAGTGAGTGTGTGAGTGTGTGAGTGAGTGTGTGTGTGTGAGTGAGTGAGTGTGTGAGTGTGTGAGTGAGTGTGTGTGTGAGTGAGTGTGTGAGTGAGTGTGTGAGTGAGTGTGTGAGTATGTGAGTGAGTGTGTGAGTGAGTGAGTGTGTGAGTGAGTGTGTGAGTGTGTGTGTGAGTGTGTGTGTGTGAGTGAGTATGTGAGTGAGTGAGTGTGTGAGTGTGTGAGTGAGTGTGTGAGTGTGTGTGTGTGTGTGTGAGTGAGTGTGTGAGTGTGTGTGTGAGTGTGTGTGTGTGAGTGAGTGTGTGAGTGTGTGTGTGAGTGTGTGTGTGTGAGTGAGTGTGTGAGTGAGTGTGAGTGTGTGTGTGTGTGTGTGTGTGAGTGAGTGTGTGAGTGAGTGAGTGTGTGAGTGAGTGTGTGAGTGTGTGTGTGAGTGTGTGTGTGTGAGTGAGTGTGTGAGTGAGTGTGAGTGTGTGTGTGTGTGTGTGTGTGTGAGTGAGTGTGTGAGTGTCCACAAACATCCACAAAGATGAAAAAACAAACGTACTAATCTCCGCATATTTTTCATCTTAGGGACATTTTGAATAATTTTGGATTTTGAATAATAAAGTAAATATTCCTACGGAGAACAACAGTTCTGTAAGAATAAAGATGTGAAGTGGGAGATCACAGAGTTGACCAAGATTTTATCAAGAAAAATTATAATTAATTAAACACAAAGTCTTATATTAAAAAAACAAAACATGCTTTTTATTTTCCTCAAATATCCTGTAAAGAAAACATGAACACAAACGCCTTCTCAATGCTACCGAACCCAATCACACTACAACTATATGAAGTAATTAAAATATCTTTAATTAAGTTGAAGAAAAGAAAGAAACCACAGGAAAATAAATCTCGGTTCTAGCTGTTTCGACCCTGCGAGCCGAGTTGCTGTGATGTTCAGAGATGTTCCTCTGTACACGGTGTTCTGCTGTTTCTCTTTATTTCCAGGTTTTCATGCTGCAGTAATAAAGCCTCTCCATCTGCTCTCACTGATCGAGCCAAATTTATATCTAAGGTGTTTTAATTGCTGTGATTAATCCATGTGTTATTAAAATGAACAGGCTGCCAGCGCAGACAAGCCGAACACACAAACTCCGCCGTTACGTTGCTGATGTACAGAGAATAGTTACGTTATTGTTCCACATCTGCGTCTTCTTCTCCTCTCACAATCGATAAACCTTCATTCTAACAATAAACGCCAATACACACGCGGATCAGCCCCAACACTAACACCACCGCCGGCTGACCTAATTATCACAGATTCTCGGTTAGACTCCAGCGCACAGCATCACCCCAGGCTCAGCACTACCTCAAAACCTCTGCTTTCCTTATCATTGCTCACTTAATTCCTGCATTGACTCGTTACAAACTCAGTCAGGGTTTTTCCCTACCGTGTCACATACACACACATACATACACATTTACATACACACACATACATACACACATACATACACACACATACACACACACACACACACACAATCTTATCATTTTGATTCATACACATTGCATACAAACTTACTTCTTTTATTGTGTAAAGCTGCTTTGCGACAATGTCAATTGTTAAAAGCGCTATATAAATAAAATTGACTTGACTTGACACACATACATGCACACACTTACATACACACACATACACACACATACATACACACACATACATACACACACATATGCACAGTTCAAGATGTAGAGAAACATTAGTCAGACAATACAAACAAACAGTTATGTATCAACTATTCGAAAATAATCATTTCATTTGTAAAACCCTGCTACCGTGGTTACTACAGGGATACCATGCAACACTACAGCTGTAAGAAAAACACAATTCTGTGGTTTTTAAAACCAGAAGCAAAGTCCTGATCAGAGTCGCCATCGTTTTCTTTATATTATATATTATATTTGAAAATATTAGAAAAATCTTAAATATGGCTACGTTAATTAAATTTAATCAACTGAGTTTAGCTCAGCTAGTTCCATATAAAAGAACACAGGCCCCGCCCAGAGGACTACAACACCCTTTGACCTTTTACACCTATTTATTATCTGTGTGAAACACGTGCTACACAAAGAATACCAGCATGTTTGTTGACAGACCAAATTCTTCATCATAGAGAGAGAAGTTTCAGCTCACATAAAACAAATATACATATATATATACTGTTAAGATTAGTAATACTAATTGCTAAAATAGTTATTTGTAACAGGGACAATCTGCTGCACTGCTGTGTGATGAAGATGCAGCATGTCACTACACCGTCACTACACCGTCACTACACCATCATTACACCGTCACTACACCATCATTACACCGTCACTACACCGTCACTACATCATCATTACACCGTCACTACACCATCACTACACCGTCACTACACCATCATTACACCGTCACTACACCATCATTACACCGTCACTACACCATCATTACACCGTCACTACACCGTCACTACATCATCATTACACCGTCACTACATCATCATTACACCGTCACTACTCCATCACTACACCATCACTACACCGTCACTACACCATCACTACACCGTCACTACACCATCACTACACCATCACTACACCGTCACTACACCATCATTACACCGTCACTACACCATCACTACACCATCATTACACCGTCACTACACCATCACTACACCATCATTACACCATCACTACACCGTCACTACACCATCTCTACACCGTCACTACACCATCATTACACCGTCACTACACTGTATATATTTATTTGATGTATCGATGCTGGTCATGGTGGCAGCAAATTCAGACAAATTCCCATTAACACTGAGTGCGAGACAAGAGAATTCAGCCCACATGGGATGCCAAGCCATCACACACACACACACACACACACACACAAGGGGCAATTGAGTGCAGCAAATCCACCTACTCATATGTGATTGTGATGTGGGATGAAATCGGAGAGCCTGAAGTAAACCTACATGAACATGGACAGAACAGGTGACATTTGACCCCAAGGTCAGATCTGAAACAGGAATTCTGGAGCTGTGAGGAAACAGCGCTGCACACAGGCCACCGTTCCACCCCTCCTCATTATCATAACCAGGATTATCAGTATAAATAAAAACAATTCTGCTTAGTGAATTACAGACTTAATAACACTGACACAGTTCCATTCACTCCTCCAAATGTCTGCTGGGTTAGGGTTAGGGTTAGGGTGATTTACTACCATGTGACGTGTAAGGATGGAGAAATCTGTATATATACATGGAGCGTAGTTCTGTGAAGTGAAAAAGCACAGAGGTGATGTCTGATTCTTTTCAAGTCAGTAAAGTGTCAAAAGCAGCGTGTTGTGAATAATTCAGCTCCGTGTCTCTGGACCTTTGTGGCTGCAAAAAGATATTTGCTTGGAAGTTTAAACACTGCCTGACAATAACAAGTGTGTTTGCAAATAATCCAAAGAACCAAATCTTCAGGAGAACACCTGACACACACACTTATTATTCCACACATAGGCGTCTCCTCACTGCTTTCTGTTGGTTTTCTGAACTTAAATGACTGACAGCAAACACGCAGGAGACTTCAGCGGCTCTGAGACGTCCGGGAGAGAAGCGTTCAGTCCAAATGTCCAACAAAGTCGAGTTTAGGTCACAAATGGCTGAAGCCTAATCCACATCCAGGGTCAAACAGGAGGTCAAAGTGACACACATTGACACACACAGTGACACACACCAGTAGTTTCTTTAAAACATCAGCAAGTGAAAACCGGAAGAGTAAATATGTAAGAGAAAGTTTAGTAACATGAATTTATTAACATGCCGTACGCATTAACTCTGAGTCTGAGGCCCTGATAGCCTTTTTTTACACCAATTACAAACCTCACAATTACAGCAGCAAACATTCACCAGTACAGCATTTACCATCACAATCACACCATAAAACCATCACAATCACAAAACACCTCTCAATCACAGCACTAACTCTTACAGTTACACTAACCCTTATAATTACAGCACTAAACCTCACATTTACAACACTAACCCTCGGCCAAGAGCCGCAGCTGCTGTGAGACTTTGTCCAAGCAGTGAGCCGACGGTTTCCATCCAGCTCGAGTGTTTAAACCCCCTCAGACTGAGAACGGCCTTTTAACGCCACAGTCCAGTGTGAGGGAGGTGAGAGTGCGCTCTCTCAATACACACTAACACACTCCACGCTAACACACTCCACACCTCACACTAACACACCCCACGCTAACACACCCCACGCTAACACACTCCACGCTAACACACCCCACGCTAACACACCCCACACTAACACACTCCACGCTAACACACTCCACGCTAACACACTCCACACCTCACACTAACACACTCCACACCTCACGCTAACACACCTCACGCTAACACACTCGACGCTAACACACTCCACGCTAACACACCCCACACTAACACACTCCACACCTCACACTAACACACTCCACGCTAACACACCCCACGCTAACACACTCCACGCTAACACACCCCACACTAACACACTCCACACCTCACACTAACACACCCCACGCTAACACACTCCACGCTAACACACTCCACACTAACACACCCCACACTAACACACTCCACACCTCACAATAACACACCTCACGCTAACACACTCCACACTAACACACCCCACGCTAACACACCCCACGCTAACACACCTCACGCTAACACACCCCACACTAACACTCCTCACGCTAACACACCTCACGCTAACACACCTCACACTAACACACTCCACACCTCACGCTAACACACCTCACGCTAACACACCTCACACTAACACACTCCACACCTCACGCTAACACACCTCACGCTAACACACCTCACGCTAACACACTCCACTCTAACACACTCCACACCACACACTAACACACCTCACACTAACACACTCCACGCTAACACACCTCACGCTAACACACCCCACGCTAACGCACTCCACGCTAACGCACCCCACGCTAACGCACCCCACGCTAACGCACCCCACACTAACGCACTCCACACTAACACATTCCACGCTAACATACCCCACGCTAACACACCCCACGCTAGCACACCCCACGCTAGCACACCTCACACTAACACACCTCACATTAACACACTCCACGCTAACACACCTCACGCTAACACACTCCACTCTAACACACTCCACTCTAACACACCCCACACTAACACACCCCACACTAACACACCTCACACTAACACACCCCACACTAACACACTCCACACTAACACACCTCACACTAACACACTCCACGCTAAAACACCTCATGCTAACACACTCCACACTAACACACCCCACTCTAACACACCTCACACTAACACACCCCACACTAACACACTCCACACTAACACACCTCACACTAACACACTCCACGCTAAAACACCTCATGCTAACACACTCCACACTAGCACACTCCACACTAACACACTCCACTCTAACACACCTCACACTAACACACTCCACTCTAGCACACTCCACACTAGCACACTCCACACTAGCACACTCCACTCTAACACACCTCACACTAACACACTCCACACTAACACATCTCACACTAGCACACTCCACACTAACACACTCCACTCTAACACACCTCACACTAACACACTCCACACTAACACACCTCACACTAGCACACCTCACACTAGCACACTCCACACTAACACACTCCACTAACACACCTCACACTAACACACTCCACACTAACACACCTCACACTAACACACCTCACACTAGCACACTCCACACTAACACACTCCACACTAGCACACCTCACACTAGCACACCTCACACTAGCACACTCCACACTAACACACTCCACTCTAACACACCTCACACTAACACACTCCACACTAACACACCTCACACTAGCACACCTCACACTAGCACACTCCACACTAACACACTCCACTCTAACACACCTCACACTAACACACTCCACACTAACACATCTCACACTAGCACACTCCACGCTAACACACTCCACTCTAACACACCTCACGCTAACACACTCCACGCTAAAACACCTCACACTAGCACACCTCACACTAGCACACTCCACACTAGCACACTCCACTAACACACCTCACACTAACACACTCCACACTAACACACCTCACACTAACACACCTCACACTAGCACACCTCACACTAGCACACTCCACACTAACACACTCCACTCTTACACACCTCACAACAACACACTCCACACTAACACACTCCACACTAGCACACCTCACACTAGCACACCTCACACTAGCACACTCCACACTAACACACCTCACACTAGCACACTCCACACTAACACACTCCACTCTAACACACCTCACACTAACACACTCCACACTAACACACCTCACACTAGCACACCTCACACTAGCACACTCCACACTAACACACTCCACTCTAACACACCTCACACTAACACACTCCACAATAACACACTCCACTCTAACACACCTCACGCTAACACACCTCACACTAACACACTCCACTCTAACACACCTCACACTAACACACTCCACGCTAACACACTCCACGCTAACACACCCCACGCTAACAGACCTCACGCTAACACACTCCACTCTAACACACCCCACACTAACACACGTCACTCTAGCACACTAGTGCTGGGTGTATTAAGTTAAGTTATACTGGTGTATTTTGAGGGAGGTATAGACATGTACATGAGACAGTACATTTTATATCACAGTCGTGGCCAAAAGTTTTGAGAATGACACAAATATTAGTTTTCACAAAGTTTCCTGCTAAACTGCTTTTAGATCTTTGTTTCAGTTGTTTCTGTGATGTACTGAAATATAATTACAGTGGAACCTCGGATTGCGAGTGTTCCGCAAACCGAGCAAAGATTTTAAATAATTTTTTATTCGGAAACCGAGCAAGTATTAGTTTACGAGCGCCAAGTATCATGCTTCACACATGCGACTCTTATTTTGACACCAAGCGTCACTCTCTCATCTCCCCCCCTCCCCCTTCCCCCTCCCACGGCTTCGCAAACACAGAAACTCTGCTCATGCGTGCGCAATTTGACACTGAAACACACACACACACGCACAGACGCTCTTTCCCCGCTTTTCACCCCTCTCCGGCTTCACAAAGACACAGAAACTCTGCTCTGTCGCGATTCTTTTCAAAGGTAAGGTGCTGGTTCATTTGTTTTTTGTTTTTTTTTACTTTACAGCAGTGATTCCTTTAGTATGCGCTCACGCCTGGTCAGAGAGATTTAATTTTTTTCCTGTTAAAACGGTGTTTCCGTGTTTGTGTGTGTGTCCGTTTGTTGTGAAACTTAAGTGATTCCTTTAGTATGCGCTTGTGCCAGTCTCGCTTTTTTCCCGTTAAACCGGTGTTTCCGCTGTGTTTATGCGCTTGTTGTAAAACTTAAAAAGTGTGTCTGTTAATATACGCTCATGCCAGTCTCAGAGATTTCTTTTTTTCCTGTTAAAACGGTGTTTCCGTTGTGTGTGTGCGTGCGTGCGTGCGTGTGTTTGTTGTGAAACTGTTGTGAAAAAGCGAGATGGGGAGAGCGAGGAGGAATGTTACTGTGTAAAACGAGGCGAGGGAAGGGGCTAATTCCACACACACACACACACACACATGGAGCGTGCGCGCACCAATGGAAACACTTATCTGTCAGGATTTATTTGTACTTTTTTTAAAGGTAAAGTGCAGATTAATTTGTTTTATTTTCATTTTATAGATTGTATGAATTATTTTTATGTATTTATTTTTGGGGGCTGTGGAACGAATAATTTGAGTTTTCATTATTTCTTATGGGAAATGATGATTTGGTTTAAGAGTGTTTTGGAATACGAGCCCACTTCCGGAACGAATTATGCTCGTAATCCAAGGTTCCACTGTACAAGCACTTCATACGTTTCAAAGGCTTTTATCGACAATTACATTACATTTATGCAAAGAGTCAGTATTTGCAGTGTTGGCCCTTCTTTTTCATGACCTCTGCAATTCGACTGGGCTGCTCTCAATCAACTTCTGGGCCAAATCCTGACTGATAGCAACCCATTCTGAGTTTGTCAGAATTAGTGGGTTTTTGTTTGTCCACCCGCCTCTTGAGGATTGACCACAAGTTCTCAATGGGATTAAGATCTGGGGAGTTTCAAGGCCATGGACCCAAAATTTCAACAAAATTGTGAGTGAGCCCACTCCCTTGGATGAGAAGCAACCCCACACATGAATGGTCTCAGGATGCTTTACTGTTGGCATGACACAGGACTGATGGTAGCGCTCACCTTTTCTTCTCCGGACAAGCCTTTTTCCAGATGCCCCAAACAATCGGAAAGAGGCTTCATCCGAGAATATGACTTTGCCCCAGTCCTCAGCAGTCCATTCGCCATACTTTTTGCAGAAGATCAATCTGTACCTAATGTTTTTTTTGGAGAGAAGTAGCTTCTTTGCTGCCCTTCTTGACACCAGGCCATCTTCCAAAAGTCTTGGGCTCACTGTGCGTGCAGATGCGCTCACACCTGCCTGCTGCCGTTCCTGAGCAGCTCTGCACTGGTGGCACTCCGATCCCGCAGCTGAATCCTCTTTAGGAGACGATCCTGGCGCTCGCTGGACTTTCTTGGACGCCCTGAAGCCTTCTTAACAAGTATTGAACCTCTTTCCTTGAAGTCCTTGATGATCCTATAAATTGTTGATTTAGGTGCAATCTTAGTAGCCACAATATCCTTGCCTGTGAAGCCATTTTTATGCAACGCAATGATGGCTGCACGCGTTTCTTTGCAGGTCACTACGGTTAACAATGAAAGAACAATGATTTCAGGCATCACCCTCCTTTTAACATGTCAAGTCTGCCATTCTAACCCAATCAGCCTGACATAATGATCTCCAGCCTTGAGCTCGTCAACATTCTCACCTGAGTTAACAAGACGATTACTGAAATGATCTCAGCAGCTCCTTTAATGACAGCAATGAAATTTTTGTTCGGGATTAAGTTCATTTTCATGGCAAAGAAGGACTATGCAATTCATCTGATCACTCTTCAGAACATTCTGGAGTATATGCAAATTGCTATTATAAAAACTGAAGCAGCAACTTTTCCAATTTCCAATATTTATGTCATTCTCAAAACTTTTGGCCACGACTGTATTATAGTTTGATGCTAAATTACATGAAACATTTTTCATCTCTTCATCAGCCACGCCCCAGCTCTCTTGCTATGACTTCACGCAGCCCCGCCCTGCTCCCATTTTACCAGTGCATAAACTCCTGCTGCCTTGCTGAAATATCCTGGCATGCTACAGTAGTGCTAACAGATAGTGTTATGCTTAAAAGTATAAAAGGAACTTTATTATAATCAATTTGTTACTGGTATTGAGAAAAACTTAAGGAACATTCTCAGAGACATAAATCCATGGCATCACATGTGGCTTTCACTTACAACTGAACAATTCACAAAAAATACTGGAATATATCCTGTGTTTCGATATTCAGCCTAAAAATACCTAGATTTAATTTTTGGAACATATCACCAACCCCTACAACACACTTCACACCAACACACTGCACTTACCACACACTTCACTACCCACACACTCTACACCAACACACTTCACTAATAAAGTATATTAGTGATGAATTAATTTTTTTTTTCGATGACAAAATTTAAAATATCAGGCAAAAATACAGAGAACCTGATAAATACTTTTTTTGTCTATATTTTTGCCTGATATTTTACATTTTTCATAAATATTATAAATTCCTTCTGTTTAATCCTGACAAGACCACAAGTAGCTAGAAGTAAGCTTTCTGATCACACTGTAACTTTAAATGGCCTTTCTGTTCCATCAAGTGCAACAGTAAAAGACCTTGGTGTGATTATAGATTCCAGTCTTTCATTTGAAGCTCATGTAGATAATATCACCAGGATAGCTTTCTTTCACCTTAGAAATATTGCCAAGATAAGAAATATATTGTCACTAAACATTTTTGTAGTTCATGTTTTTATCACCTCTAGGTTGTACTATTGTAACGCCCCAATTTGGTGGAGTTGTGGGGTTTGAAGTCCCCCCCCCCCCCACTTGGTGAGTGTTCTTGCTAAACAAATGATATTGAATTTAATTTAATAAACAGAATAGATAATGGATGGATTGTATGCTCTGAATGCCGTCTCCCCGCACTCTTTAGGGCTGAAAGTGAAGTGAGTGCTTTACCTCCCAGGAAGCTCTCGTGTCTGTGTCTCCTCATGTCTGTATAAGCAGGGACTCCACAAAGAGCTTACGCAAAATATACAATGTTCTTATCTATTGTGTGACAGTAAGCAAACCTAATTATATGTTTTTCATTTCTCTCTTGCCCCTCCTCCCTTCCGTTCTCTCTCTCTCTCTCTGTCGAGCTGCACAATACTGAGTTAGCATTTGCATTTTGGCATTTGGCAGATGTCTTTATCCAGAGTCACGTACATTCATTTTTTCAGTATTTAAGGGACTTTCTCAAGGGCAGTTTGGTGGTGGTGGGGTTTGAACCTTCCAATCAGTAGTGCAAACCTTAACCACTGAGATACCCACTGCCCCGTCCCAGTAATCCTGACCCCCTCCTGCTCCTCTCGCTTGTTCATTCATTAGAAACAACTTATTAAACATAAATGTATAAATAAATAAAAGTAATAAATATAAGTAAATAAATAAAAAAACACTATCTGGAATGTATTTCTTTAAAGTCTACTTTGAGCGAACTGGTACATGCATTAAAAATAAGAAGAAGCCATCTACTCACTTAGAATAGTTTGTATTTCATACTTTCTGCATTTTATAATTATAAACTGTAAATCTCTGCTCTATAATGTTTTTCTTTTTACTCACTAAACATGAATGACTTTCTGAACAATCCAATAATGTGAATGTATAAGTATTAATAACTGAGTCTGACTCATTAGTTATCCAACCCAACCCAACGTGAAATGTTTAGTCATTAAACCTGTTATTAAACCGTTTTCAGAACCTTTTACTGACTTCACTGCAGGAACCGACGAGGCCGCGAGGAGATAAAGCTGTGCTGTGAGAAAAGCTATCACAGAACACAAAGAACTGAAAATATAGCTGCTATCTGCCCGCTTGTGTCCTGGGCTTCCTTTATGATATGCCAAGTCTCCAAGCGATTAAAGTCACTCTTATCTGCCAAAAAGAAAAAAAAAACAGCCATGTGACAACTTCTCTTAGCAGCTGAGCGGCTGAAATTAGCTGAAGTAGTTTCCACACAGGGCGACACTTAGGTTAAAGGAGCGCAGGAAATAAACACGCTAAGATATTTAACCGTTAAACTCAAATACTGTTGAATACATTAAAAGAATGCTGTTTCTTAATTGATATTTATTTATCATCCACTGAAAGGAATCAAACTGATGACTCAGTGATTATCGGTCTGTAATTCATCATTTCCCACATGCTCTAATCTATACAGCGCTGATGTCTCTGGGAGAACTGCAGTCATTACGCTGATGATAAATAATTCACTCCTCAACCATCCTGACTGAGTGTGTGCTGAAAGTGCTGAGGAGTTCTCACATGTGCAAGTCGAGGATAAACGCTACAACATACAAACCTCCGGAACCACAGCACACACCCGCATACACACACCTGCATACACACACACACCCGCATACACACGGCAAACAAACAAAACCCCCCAGCTACACACACTCACACCTCCATGAACCATAAAGCAATGGGTCAAGAGTCCCAAACACAACCACACCCACACATAAACACCCACCTACACGCCCCCAAACACAACCACACCCACACATAAACACCCACCTACACGCCCCCAAACACAACCACACCCACACATAAACACCCACATACACGCCCCCAAACAAAACCACACCCACACAAACACCCACCTACACACCCCCAAACACAGCCACACCCACACATAAACACCCACCTACACGCCCCCAAACAAAACCACACCCACACATAAACACCCACCTACACACCCCCAAACACAGCCACACCCACACATAAACACCCACCTACACGCCCCCAAACACAGCCACACCCACACAGAAACACCCACCTACACGCCCCCAAACACAGCCACACCCACACATAAACACCCACCTACACACCCCCAAACACAGCCAGACCCACACAAACACCCACCTACACGCCCCCAAACACAATCACACCCACACATAAACACCCACCTACACACCCCCAAACACACCCACACATAAACACCCACCTACACACCCCCAAACACAGCCACACCCACACAAACACCCACCTACACGCCCCCAAACACAACCACACCCACACATAAACACCCACCAACACGCCCCCATACACAGCCACACCCACACATAAACACCCACCTACACGCCCCCAAACACACCCACACATAAACACCCACCTACACGCCCCTAAACACACCCACACATAAACACCCACCTACACGCCCCCAAACACAACCACACCCACACATAAACACCCACCTACACGCCCCCAAACACAACCACACCCACACATAAACACCCACCTACACACCCCCAAACACAGCCACACCCACACAAACACCAACCTACACGCCCCCAAACACAACCACACCCACACATAAACACCCACCTACACACCCCCAAACACACCCACACATAAACACCCACCTACACGCCCCCAAACAAAACCACACCCACACATAAACACCCACCTACACGCCCCCAAACACAACCACACCCACACATAAACACCCACCTACACGCCCCCAAACACAACCACACCCACACATAAACACCCACCTACACGCCCCCAAACACAACCACACCCACACATAAACACCCACCTACACGCCCCCAAACACAGCCAGACCCACACAAACACCCACCTACACGCCCCCAAACACAACCACACCCACACATAAACACCCACCTACACACCCCCAAACACAGCCACAGCCACACATAAACACCCACCTACACGCCCCCAAACACAGCCACACCCACACATAAACACCCACCTACACGCCCCCAAACACAGCCACACCCACACAAACACCCACCTACACGCCCCCAAACACAACCACACCCACACATAAACACCCACCTACACGCCCCCAAACACACCCACACCCACACACGTTATTGTTTCTACAGCTCCAGCTCAGAGATGTGTACAGCGGATGCTCCACATATGATATGTTTTCTGTAATGAGATATTTATTTAACAATGATGGAGGAGGGGTCTGTGGCCTGCACTCTGTAGCACTAAGGGGTTAAACTGTAACTTCAGGCTTTCGCACTCAGGAAGCTCCTGTGGTATATAACAGAGAGAGAGAAAAAACTGGGGACGTGTTCTCACCGGGAAAAAATCAGATTTGTTAATATGACAGTCACAATCTTAAAGGGAATGTCTGTAGATCCTAAATATGAATTTATAAATGAATGACCTGATGAATTGGCGATTTTATATATGTGTGTGTGTGTGTGTGTGAGTGATAGATTTTTTTTCCCTTTCTGAGGCCATAGCCTCAGTGTCCCCCATTTCCAACTGCCGGTTCGCAGTAAACAGGTTGCCATGGTTACTGCTGGTAGGACGGATGCCGTTGCTCTGAATTCTCCTGGAAGCTGATGATCAACGCTTTGCTCCAGTGGGATTACTGTGACTTCAGCTTTCATAAAAGCCGTGTTGAGTAATAACGCCTAGCTCTGTCGCTCTAAACCGGCCTCAGTGGGCTTCTGACGCACAGCTTTGTGGAAAAACACTGGACTTTAAATTTTGTATTATTATTATTTGTTATCATTTAACTCATAGCATCGCAACCACAGACCTCCTGCCTCTATATGATCAGTTCATTTGTTCAGGTCAAAGTTTATAAAATTATAATTAAAACATAAAATCATCACCAGTCCTGCTGGCATGTTCTGTGTCTCTCCCTGTACGAGAAAAGGTTTAAGGAGAAACCAAAAGACAGAAATAATAAAGCCTGAACTATCCAAAGACTCTATATGAAGCTTATGTTTGTTATTAAATGTGGAGTCAATATTAAGATATAAGCATCAAATTAAAAAAATAGCTCCTACCACACCGGACGCACCAAATGCAGGATTATCGAGGAACAGCAGTATTTTAGCACCTTCAATGAAATCATATACAAGTTTTAAAAAAATACTATTTTTGAGTCAGTGTCACGATCCGTGATTTACCACACAAAGAACTGGGATACATAACTTAATCGTTTTATTTTTCATTGTTAATGATAATGATGATGGATAAAAAATGAAGGATCAGATGTTCAGGGCTGCAAGGTTTACTGGAATTCAAAGCTGATGATCAGGTTTCAGAATCAGACGTTACCTCTGTCTCCCCAAACTGGAACTGAAAACCTGTGTCACCACAATTTAGGAAATTCAACACAAAATCTCCTTCATGTTGAGAAACGATGCTGAAACACCTCAGCAAAACGCTACACTCCAACATAATCAGCGTTGTTTCCTCCACGCATCGTGCCAATAAATCTAAATATACAGCACATTCATGTATACATGAGTTGTTCGATTTCTTCATTCGTTACTTTTCGTGAAGAAGAAACCTTGTTAGGAAGCTTGGGTCGGACCACAGAGTCGGCCATGATACAACGCCCCCTGGAGTAGAGAGGATTTAGGGCATCTTGACAGAGCATGGGCTTGAACCCCAAACCTTCTGATCAGTTCCTCAGAGCCTTAAACACTGATACACTGCGCCACAAGGACGTTAGACAGGCCTGTTTCACCTCCTGATATATAAAGTCATGCAAATTATATCAACCTTAAACCTAGAGAACTTTACAGGCCAGTGGGGAAAGGGAAATTATTTTGTTCTTTTTTAATAAAAACAGAAGGTTATTTTTATTTGTAATTATAACAAGTTGCCTTTTAATCTCATATTTAACACAACACTGTAATAAACACAACTCAAAAGGCCTGATATGAAATAATGGAAACTCAGATGATCCGTTGCAAAAAAAAAAAAGTATACAAAATATGAAGTAAAAATAAAACAAATTAACCACTTAAGCACTTTACCTTTGAAAAGAACAGTGGCTGGTGTGAGACAGATTCATCTCCCACACTGCTATAGCATTTTTTACTTATTTTTCTTTATTGGGCCATTGTTACAGTACAGTTACTAAAGAACGGTCACTACACAAAATAAAAAAATGCTTTATGCGCACACACACACACACACACACACACATGGTCCCAATGTTATAGTAAACAGTACATGTGTACACAGATGTTGACTATACGAGTGACGCACGCACACTGAGACTGAGCATGGGAGACGATTACCCACAATTAAAATTCATTTAAAAATGTTGCTTGTCTTGCGAAACACTAGCAGACCAAGTTACTTGCAATCCAAGGTTTTACTGTATTGGCCAAAATCCTGTTAATGAGATCATTACTGCTGGTATTTGTTGTTAGTCCTGAAAAACATTTAAAAAATAGGGATAGTACAGTGTATAAATACAAATGAAAAACAATATAATAGTTGCACTTTCAAACAAATTGCACTAGGTCCAACAAATTGCACAAGGGTAATACTGCACAGTTTAAAATGTTGTTACTGCAGCACAGGTAGATTTATTAGTTACATACTGCTGTTTAAATCAGTATTACAATGTGTGTCAATCGTAATTGCAATGTGATTTTTATTAAATCGTGCCGTCCTAAATAACGATTTCATGTGTAGCTGCTGAATTTTATTTGTAATATCATTAAGTAGTGTTTAAGGTTTTGATTTAATCCAGATTTATTTATATCAAACTCTAACCTTTATATAAACCCATATTATTATTATTACAGGTTTATATTTATCTAGACTTCTAATTATTTATTGTAAATGTAATTATTAAAATTATATAAAACAACAACATTTAAGTTTTTTTTGGAGATTCCAAAATTGAAATTTTAATTGTTTTGACAATTGTCCCATTTAATAATTTAAAAACTGAACTATCCAATGTGGGAATGAACACAGCATAACTGAGGAAGTTTAAACATCTTCATGAGAATTTAAAGTTGAATGGAGGATCTTCACGCCTTGAGCATTTAGGATCACAGCTAATCCTCAGACAAAAGACGGATCAGAGTAAACACTATCCTCACACGTGCACTCTCTCCCTCACACACACACACACACACACACTCCAATTCACAGCTACAACACAGTTATTTTTATTATAGAACTATGAGTGGAAGATTTTTTGTGTTTTCTATTCAGCTGTGATGAGTGATGAGAAATGATGGGGGGAGAGAGAGAGAGATGTTACTTTCTAAATATTATAACCACATCCTTTAGCCTCCCAACTGGAATTAAACATTTGTGAGAACTAGTCTTCAAATATGCTTATAAATATGTGGCGTTGCTTGAAAAATTGCTTTTTGCATTTAAAAAAACAAGAATCTTGTTCACTACGGACAGAAAACACTAAAAGAAAAAAAAGAAAAAAATCTTATTCAAATAGTTAGATTTCTAACCTGATTTTAGTTTGTCATTTAGTTGGTGTGACAAAGAGCTCTAGGAGTGTTCATACAGAACTACGCAAAGGTTTAGTTAGTTAGACAAAAAAATAGTTGGTAACTCACTCACTACCCAAATCTACCCCCTGAGCTTCATCTCGTCAGGCCCTGGTGCCATTACTAATGAATACAGTCATGTGACATTTTTTATGACATACACTGACAAGACATAATTATGTGAAGCTAAAACAAACAAACAAACAAACAAACAAAACAAAACAAAATGAAGAAGTGGGAGTCCTGGGTAATGTTGCAGCAGATTTTACAACACTACCCAGTCATGTTCTTCTGAGACTCCCCACGCTGGGAGATTACAGCATCCATGAGTTCAGAGTACACCACCTAATCATTTATATATAAAAACACAAGGATAAGACTCAGTGCGAGGTTTATTTATTCATATCTCGATCAATCGCATCTGTGAAAATACATTTTTGTTTGAAGCGGTTAGTGCTGAATAATTGAGGGAACCTCATGTCTGAAGATTCTCAGTCTTCCATGTCATGGTTACTGTTTCACCTCTCATGCGAAAGGCTCCATCAGCTCTAATTAACTGGTTTGGAGTGGCAGGTATATAAACTCTGTGGGAACATTACATTTTTGACTCCCTGATGGTTGCTTGTGCGTGTGTGTGTGTGTGTGTGTGTGTGTGTGTGGGGGGGGGGGGGGGGGGGGGGGGGGTGTTAACCTGTGTGTGTCGTTAGGGTCACCTGAGTCAAGGTATGAACTAGTGTGAAATCGCCCTGGGAGGGATGAAAGAACTGCACTGTAAATGGGTGAAACATGGCCCCCTTCTTATCACGGGCCACCACCTCTATTGAAAAAGGGTCGGTCCAGTTTGACATTGATGGCCTCTTCCAACCCAACTGTCCTCTCAGATGGACTGTTGTGTTTTTGTCCTGAGGAGTTGCTCTCTTGTGCCATGCCATTCATTTGTGAAGCAGCGGTTTGGGTTCCCTGATGTACAGTACAAATATGTGCATTCTTCAGTGCACTGGACTGCGTACACTACGCTGTGCTCTGCTGATATCTGTTTGCTTTGTCCTTGGGATGGACCCGTTTCTGCCTCAGTGTGTTGCTGGGCTTGAAACATATAGCCATGTGATGCTTGTTAAATAAGTTTCTCTGCCAGTCCAGCACAGTCCAGCACACCACATATGGCATGACGTTGTTGTTACGTTTGCAGGTTAGGTCTTCTCCGTCTGCTGTGGAAGTACTCTTACTAGATTTTTTTTGTTGTGGATTTAATCAAAGCCCAGTTTTGGTATCCACAGCTTTTGAGAGACTTCTAAATGTATTTGTCTCTTTTTCCTTCGCCTTACTCCTTGGAGGCAGTTCTCTGCACAGTGGTGTAGGGTTTGATTACTCCCAGTTTATGCTCCAGAGGATGTTGAGAGTAAATGCTTATCTGTGTGTTTGTGTGTGTTGGGGGTTCTGTATACTGCACTGTTGAGGCTTCTGTCCTCTTTGATGTGTACTCCACAATCCAGGAAGGCCTGGCGATATGCTGTAACATTATACCATGTAACTCTGATGTCACTTCCCACCACACTGATGTTCTCAGAGCTCAGGGAATTACGTTCTTCTTCTTCCATGTGAGAACTGGTAGTAGTAATATAGAGCATAACAGCACTGGGATTTGTAACTACATGCATCACCCCACGTCCAGGTGTTCTACAGTGGTGTTCTAGTTAGTGTGACAACACTAACAGTGTGTCTCAGCGTGGGTGAGAGTGGGTCTGTACGGTCCGCAGTACTGAGGAGAGAGCAGCTGCCTGACCACACCCACATTCACGCCCACATTCACACCCGGTCACAGAAGCACTTTCAGCAACAACACACATCTGATAACGTCATGTCGTCTTAAACAACACGCCTCACGTCGCTGCAGTAATCACTTCTAAGTCCTTCTGAATCGCCTCCGAACCGTCCGCGTCGTTCTGTTCACGGCTAACGCTTAGCTACAAAGCTAACTAGTGTCTAACACGGGGCTGAATCCCAAACCCCTCTCTAACCCCTGATCAAGTGCACTACTCTGTGTGCAAAACAAGGGAGTGTACACCCTACATAGTGCACTAGCTTTACATTTAACTCTATTTGGGATTCGACCCCAAAACCCTGAAGTCACCGGAGCTGATATTCTAAAGTGTAATAAGTGTAAATCTGCAGTAAATCTGATGAGTTTCTCAGGACTGTCCACCACCTCCATGGTTTATTCTCCTCACCTGGAGCTCCTACAGAGAACCGCTGAGAGTTTAACACGACTTTCACTCCTATTAATTACACTAAATTAGTTATTTAGTTATGAGATTAATAGTATTTCAAACTAAGGTGAATAAATGTCATGAATCAGCATGAGCACTGAGAGGAGGGACCGCGTGTACATGGGTGTGCAATCGTATAGGACACAGTCTGGATGTCAATAAACATGATATCATTTCTATTTTATTTGATATTTTATTTATAATGGTATTGAGTGATACTAAGTAATAACTATTTTCTTTGTGACAATTTTGCTGAAGAGGAAGACAATGCAATCTGCAATCCAATGAATTCTTTTGCACATTTTCTTCTAGGCGTTGAGTGGAACAGCAGCCAGCGGATATTTACTAACAATCTACATAACAGCACTACAATAAATGGAGCGGAACTGATTTCAGCTCAGGAGAGATACACACTCATCCCTGTACATCACTCTTCGTTGCTTTTATCCACACAGGACTTATCTCGATTAATCTCGACTATTTGCTTTTCTAACTAGAAAAGTTTCAGACAGTTTCTGCGGAACAGAGATGCCTAAATAAATCAAAATGCATTTTGTCAACAAGGGAAAGCGGGAATCTTATGCACAAATTCCTCTTACGCTCTACAACATATTTTCTTCACTTCTTAACCCACAGCCGCCTCTTTCACCAGCCTCTCTGACTGCTGATGACCTCAACGGCTTTTTTGAGGGTAAGATGGCAAAAAATCTGCCAGGCTTTCATTCTGACCGTGACTCCTATACACTACATGTTCAGAATTTCTCCTTTCTGTCTCTGACACATTTTTCTCCTCAATCAACTGATGTGACCCTGCAGGTGTTGCACTCCTACTAAGCTCCGCATTAGGATCCCATGCCTTCCACAATGCCTATCCAGACCATCTCACACTCATAGACCTCCTCTCCTTCATCTCTACTATCATTATTATTGACTCCAAAATATCTGGTCATGGTCATGTACTGACTGCACTCAAGACAAAAATATGAATTATTTTATTTATTCTTTATTAACACACTTAGTACTGCTTGACTATATAATACAAAGCTATAAAAGAGAAATTAATTACAATAAAAATCCAAAAGTCACCTAAATAAAATGGTTTATTTTAAGGTTTCTTCCTCATGTCATCTCACAAAGTATTTCCTTACCATCATTGTCTCTGGCTTTCTCATCAGAGATCACTTTAAATTTTACACCAGGACTTTTGGTAAAGCTGCCCATTGTTAAAAGTACTGCACAAAATAAAATAAAATTTAATTTAATTTTAAAAATTGCATTCGTATTCTAAAGAAACACATTTTGCATAGATCATACAGTACATCAGCTACTCACCAAGAGGGTTTATGCTTTTTGCTTTCTAACATCCTTTAGAAAGCTTTCTACAATCAACCATCTGTTTAATCTAAAACATCCACAGTATCTTAACTAGTCTGGCTTCAAAGCAGAAAATTTCATAGAGACTGTCCTTTGTGCCATCACTGAGAAGCTACCTGATGCTCGATCAGCCAAACTGTCGTCTGTCCGCATCCTCTTTGACCTTTAATCAGGGTCACAAAGTCAGCCACAAGCCGCTCTCATCAATCTTGTGGAACTTGTGGCACAGCATGGGAATGGATTCCTTCCTGGATGGTTGGTCTTATCATGTGACATACAGAGAATTCACATCTGCTCCATGCAGACACTTCGATGGTGTCCCACATGACTCTGTACTTGGTCTTATTATGTTCTCTCCCTATACTTGGTCACTTGATACTTACGTGGTTTCTCATACCACTGCTATGCAGATGACACTCAACTCATCCTCTTCCTCAGACATTCATGTCTCTGCTCAGATCTCAACATTTCTTTTTCTGGAAGCTCATCAACTATAAAACTAATCCCAGAAAAACTGAACTGCTGTTAACCACTCCCCACCTCAGGATCTTGTGATGGTCCTGGACAACTCTCTAATCATGTTTGGGGTAATCAATGGACAAATATCCTCATCCTCTGACACTTCTAATTTGACACAATCATGTCGATTTCTTCTTTCCTGCATGACTTCATTATTACATTCTTAAATTTATTCACATTACCCCATTACTTCACTCCCTCCACTGGCTTCCTGTAGAAGCTGTGACAGATTTAAACCACTGGTGCTCGAATACAAAGCCAAAAATGGAGAAGCACCAACATACCTCAAAGCAGTTATCTCAACCCTGCACTGCACCAAGCTCCCTCTGATCCTCTAGCACTGCTCCACTGCTCCATCATCTCTCAGGGCGCGAGGAAGCTATACTCTCTTCTCTATCTTTATGTTTGAAGTTATGTTAGCTTATATAACCCCGCTTACACACCACACTCACACACCATGTTCACACACCACGCTGACACACCACGTTCACACACTACTTACACACCACACTCACACACCCTGCTCACACACCACGCTGACACACCATGCTCACACACTACTTACACACCACACTCACACACCCTGCTCACACACCACGCTGACACACCACGTTCACACACTACTTACACACCACACTGACACACCACGTTCACACACCACACTGACACACCACGTTCACACACTACTTACACACCACGTTCACACCACACTCACACACCACACTGACACACCACGTTCACACACTACTTACACACCACACTCACACACCACGTTCACACACCACACTCACACACCACGTTCACACACTACTTACACACCCCGCTCACACACCACACTGACACACCACGTTCACACACTACTTACACACCACACTCACACACCACGTTCACACACCACACTCACACACCACGTTCACACACTACTTACACACCCCGCTCACACACCACACTCACACACCACACTGACACACCACGTTCACACACCACACTGACACACCACGTTCACACACTACTTACACACCACACTCACACACCACGTTCACACCACACTCACACACCACACTGACACACCACGTTCACACACCACACTGACACACCACGTTCACACCACACTCACACACCACACTGACACACCACGTTCACACACTACTTACACACCACACTCACACACCACGTTCACACCACACTCACACACCACACTGACACAC